>JAMKCH010082276.1:0-15717 GCA_023653785.1 Ophioderma brevispina | reverse complement strand
ATGGCAGTCCTTTCTTCGCCCAAGGCGACTCTCTTTACCTCCGTAGCGACTGTTTCAAGATGTTGGACTTTGCTTATGAAACTCTCTGTCTTCTTATAGTCGCCAGCCGTGCGTGGCGCTATTATCCTACGTCATCCCCCGGTTGTACGTCCTGAATACTTTTATGCATAATTAATTATGTACTTATCGAAAATGGTGGCGCTATCACCATCGATATCGAAATTGTCTATGGGTCATTTGTACAAGTGTCACCCGCCTGACTTTTATCAAAATTCAAAAGTCTTTCAAAAATGGCTCCACGTGGGAAAGGGCCGGCGCTAAGATACGGAGACATTACCCTCCGAGGTAAAGAATCCCCCCTCCAAAGACGACAATGCAGATGTACCTTCAAAGAAAGCTAAAGTAGCAACGACGGTCTCATGACAGGATGAAGGTAGTGATAGAACAATGGTAAGATATGAAGTAACCTATTCCTCATGGTCATGCACTACTCCCGCTGAGTCAGGCCTTACTGGCACTGGTGAGTGGTCATGGTGGTGGAGTAGTTCTGCTAAGGCGACGAAAACAGAAACCCTGTTTTAGCTGGCGAGCGTGACCTTTTGTCAAGTTTCGATTAGGGTCGGTCGGTCGGTCGTCGGGCGAATTTTTTCTTTTTTAAATTTATTTTTCTTTCCAGGATGGTTCAAAATTGGCCTAAAATTGCCCCAAATCTGAAAATCAAGAGAAAAAATGAATTTTTTTTACAACAAAATTTCTAAAAAAAATTAGCCAAAATTGATAATTGGGCTAAAAACAGGCTGAATTTTACATTGATTTTTGGAAAAACTAAAAAAAAAAAAATCTGGCCCGCCGCAAAAAAACCTGAAAAATCTGGTCTGTCGGGCCCGTAAAACAGGGTTTTTATTTTCGTCTCCTTAGAATTCATAACTCCACATTGTCTTTAACATGTTGTCATTAACGGATGTGGAATTATGGCAAAACCACATGAAACCTTCACCCTTACCTCCCTCAACTTTTGTCCAATCTCAAATCCCTCAAAATGTATGATATATCCCTGTTACGACCCTGTTTTCACTATCAACACAACTTGAGATCCTATGCGATGAAAACAATTTAGCCAATAAACAAAAAACTTTGTCTCTCGTCCTGAACTTTTGAAAAAAGGAGGAGGCAAGGGCATTTTTTTTTTTTAATTGCCGTATCCAAGATGGCGGAGGGTCCTTTCCAAAAAGGCAACAAAGCTTCCCAAAATTGACTGACTTTTATTCAGACATCACAGGTATGTTTTTGTTCCAAAATGGCAATTCCCTACTAACTTTTAACCTTGAACAATGTGCCCTATAAATAACCACAGATATAGAAAGTTAAAAAGACATTTTGAAATACTGAATTTGCAAGAATCTGAATCTGAAGTGCCATTCGGCACTCGTATGCACACACACACGCAAACCATCCTTCAACTTAGTACCGCTGTACTTGCGAAAATCTAACCACACTGTGTTTAGCTCACAAACGATGAATTTTTGGTCTTAATCGGAAGAAGATAATGGCCTTTTTCCCGCAGATGACAGTGATTGAACGCGATGATTTCGTGGTATTTTCTCCGTTTCTGAAAGAAAGCTGTATTTAAAATGGCGGCTCTAAACATTCTAAGAAACCAGGAAGTACATTGATAGTCTTTATTTCCAGTCGTTATTTTATTTTGATGCAACGTTTTATGGCGAGGACACGGGGGATAAATGAATAAAATAAAATATCGACTGTAAAAAGAGAGTACGTGCCACAAGGGAGATTTCAATATTCATAGACTTTTATCACAGGCGTCATAAGACTCTACCTGTGCTGACGTACGCATAAATAGACGGCATAAGAGAACAAATTTAGACGAACTAAATGTGCAATTTACTCGATTTTCGATGATTTCGAGAAAAAACGAAATTATAAAAGGAAAAAATAAACTTTTTTGATGCGGCAGCCCAAACATGCAGCGACGAGGAGAGAAACTGCTATATTTTTTTACTTGGGCTTAAAAGAATTAGAAATTAACAATTTTGAAGAGAAAATTGCGACTACAATCATTTCTGCATGAGAGAAGGGTGTTCTCGGAAAATGATGGATTTTAAGTTAGACAAATTTTGAGGATTACAAACTATTTCAAAAGGTAACTTATTATCTAAGGAACATATGATTTCCTTGCATGAAAGTACGATCAATAAAGAGTTTTAAGAATAAGAATGTGATCACTGGACACTGTACGTGCGCCCTTTCTAAAACCAATTTGTCTGGAATAGAGGCGTGTGTACACAACACTTATTGCGGGTTGGAATGGATTACAATCAGGTGACTGAATGTTGTGACTGTTATGAGGTTTAGTCCTGAACTTTCGAAGGGCGCTTCAGCTGTAGCCTACAGCTGTCCAAGCACATGATGGTATTAACACCATTTTTGTAAAAAGACAGGTGAGTAGCTGACACGTGGAATTAAAATTTCGCCGATTTCTCTTGGCGTAAGGGAATCCTACAAAACGGGTCTTCTTATTGTGTTCCAAACACTGTGGTTTTCTCAAATTTATGATCCAGCCAGAGATGGGGTACGTCTGGCTACTTCCACTGAATTCTGGCAAGCGTCCTTGTTTGTGCATTGTTGCTCAGCAGTGGGCAGACCTAGTGGTCGAAAGTATGGTACTTACGAAAGTATTCCAGCCTGCTGAAACAATGACATCAAAATTGGGTATTATGCAAAAAGGCCCATGTAGGCGGAATTCTTACCGTTTCAATACTGCATCCACATGTGCATGTAAATTCTCAAAGCCATCCATAGGTCCCACTATATTTATTTTAGAATCATTGCATATCGACAAATAGCCGTAAACTTCTGGGGGAAAACGTGCGTACTTCAGCTGTAGATTGTCGATGAATCAAAAATGTGCTATTATGTTAGTTTGGATATGACTCGTCGAAGATCCAGAAACGAGTCTCTAGCCCGTACCGGCCCGAAACCGCTTATTTGTGTTACACGATGTCAGTCACTTCGACGCATTTGCCAAACTCGGACCGGAACACCAACTCGACCGTCTCCCAACTCGACGGACAACCAAGTCGACCGTCAAACCTCTCGACCGTATAATGCCAACTCGACCGTCCAATGCCAACTCGACCATCGCGTGAAATACAAACTCGACCGATCGAGATTCCAACTCGACCCGTCGGATGCCAACTCGACCATGTAAATGTATTCAATCATGCACGGGTTGTTTTGGGATGGTTAAATCACTAGAACAGGAGAAGAGGGGTCCTTCTCGGCGCAGGATCCGGAAAAATGTTAAGTTTTCATTGGTACTGGCTAAGATACAGACCTATAAATCGTCAGAATGTGAATATCTGTAAAATTTTAAATTTGATTATTAATTGGTACTGGTCTTGTACCACCTGGGGACCATGCACACTTTAAAACAATGGGGTTCTTTTTTCCGTGGTAATTTTGAACCAACCACGTGTTGGGTTTTGACCAATAGGGGGGTATTATTGTACGATTTTATGGGTCATTTTGACTACGAAAGAAGTAATCAAAAGATCAAGTGGTCATTTTGCGACACCTTTGAGTTTAATATTTACTCGCAATTATCAACTACATGTAAATCTATTTATTGTGAAGGTCAATAAATTATAAAGTAAGTTAACATTATTAGTAAACAAAGCTAGCGCAGTGACCGAAAGCTGACAGCATTTTTTTCAACTTTTAATTGAACTGAATTACAGAACTATATGCACACACACGGGTGTGCATCGGCTTTCCCGCCCCACGGACTTCTTTCGAATTTCGTTTTCAAATTACGACGATGGCGGATGGAGTGTCCGGGTCATGGAAGAAAAGATTTACTACAAATGGGGAATCTGCCTGACTATTTATAGGAAATCCCTTATCTAAATTCAAAGGTAAGTTTTAATGAAAATCCACTGGTTCTTGAAAAAACGTAATAGTGTAAACTCATCTCAGAATTCAGGGAAAAATTTTGTATTGTGCCACAACCCATGAATTCGGCAGCCTCAACGGAATTATAAAAACCTGCACGTAAACTAAAGATGTGTTGGCAGAATGCTGAATTCATCCCTTACGGCTTAAGCTAACTTGTGCCAACAAACAGGGCACGACTATCCAACGAATGATAAACGCAATTTAACGTATTGCCCCAACGCGTTTTGCGAGAAATTAGTAGTAGGCAACGTGTTGCGACAATTTCGGAACGCGTTGCGGTGTAGGCCAATCAAAATCATGGAAAAATCTGTGACCGTATTTCAAAAAATAAATCCGCAACGCGTTGCTAGATACATTGAGAACGCGTGCAAAACCTTTACAAAGCTTCACAACGCGTTCGAAGGTCCACAACTTCACAAGCCATAACTTCATAAGTGTCATAATAACGTATTTCACCGCGTTCTGAGAAAGTCACAACACGTTTGCAACAATTTGGCAACGCGTTGCGGTGTCACCAGGCTCAAAATCATGAATTTCTGTGAAGTCTTTCAAAATATAAATTCTCGCAAAACGGTTTGGACATTCACAACGCGTTGCAAACCTTTCACAACGCGTGTTGCGGCAATACGTTATGACCCTTATTGTCATCACAACGCGCTGTGAAGGCTTGCACACGTTGTGAGGCTTGCAACGCGTGTGATTTAAGGCCATAAAGCCGGTCAATACAAGTATTTTCGCAACGCATTTGTGGAATCTATTTTTGAAAAGTCACAGGAAATTCATGATTTTGAATGGTGACGCCGCAACGCATTGCCGAAAGACTCAAGTGAGTTTCCACAAAGCGTTGCTAGATACGTTGCTGCAACGTGTTGTCGGTCTATTTTTTGACAATACGTCACAGAAAATTGTTCATTCTAATTGGCCCGACACCCACAACGCTTGTGACAATTTCGGCAAACGTTGCTACTTTCTAGCAACTACTTGGGTTACAGACGGTATGCCTTTATGGCTTGCGCTACAAAACCACAGCATGTCCTGATGTCCAATCTCTCATGAGTCTTAGTCTTTGCAATTCATTAATTGGCCTATTCTAAATGTTATTTTAAGTCTAACTTTGTCTTGCTGAAGTATGAAGTGACGACGCGCGTATACTCAGTGCCGCCTTTCAGTGCAGGGCGCTTGTGCTTTGCCTTTACGCGCGAGCCCTGAAAAGTCGGCCACAATGTTAACGCCCGCAGTCGCTACTTCATACTCGAAGCTGGACAGAAGAGATTTTTGTAAAGAGAGTATGTATGCGCAGTTAAGTATTCTATACTCAGGGACGAAACCCTTGTTCTCTGCGTTAATTTAATGCAGAAAAATCGAAGCGATATGCTGTTTTGCTGGGTCACCGACCCACGCGTCCTACGCGCTGATAGCCTCCACCCCATGTTAAACCGGGGTACGCATCCTCAAAGGGTTCGGTCCCCGAGTAAGCGATAAGCTGCTTAATTAATATGCATGCATTATCAATTGCCCCAATCATCGATACATATGGGTAATCACCGTCTTTGCCGTTGAAGGGAACAGCCAATATTTCACGCATAAAATATTGTTACCATTGCACTCATAAAATTCATTTTGCTTGTATAATATTAAAAATAATAAGAAATTGAATGTAAACAATAAGTTATGGTTAGTATTGATTTTTAATTTTGTTTATTTTCCGTTGCCATATAGCCTAAAAAGTTGAAATGTTTAACATCAAATAAAAAAGTGGTTTGGATTTATTTATATAATTTACTGAATGGATTACAAAAATATATTGCACAAGCTGAAAAAATATGGCCACACGAGTCCGAAGGATGAGTGCTTGCAATATTTTTTTTAGCGTCGTACAATGTATTCTTGTATCACCCGAAAAAAGCCATTCATATTATTATTATAGCAGTCCCTAGCGCCGCTTGTGCACAGGGACGTAATGTGGCCGCTGTGAAACTTGATATTAGCGGGCAGTATTTTTTTTAAATGCACGCATCCAGGTACTTGTATACCAATATTGAATACACGACACAACAGTTATTGTACCCCGCACAAGCATGCGTATAAATAATAAATCAACTATTTGATCCATTGCACACCAACCATGACCCCCCACATAATAAAATGATAAAAAAATGTCACACGAAAATTGGACCTTTTTGACCAAAAAATAATCGTATTAAACATTCGAGTAGGACACACCTTTAATTGGGGAATGCACCAGAGAACCCAAATGGACAAACATTGGTAGTAACTTTTTTGCAAAATTTTCCTCTGAAAGTTCATGGAATGTTATGGCAAAGGTGCAAAATTCGGCAACCTTGCATTTTAAAAAAATGTGCAATATTAGAAGACTACCCTTAAAATGTGTTTTGACACCCAGAGGAAAACATGGAAAAACTTTGAAAAAACAAAACATTTTTTGAAAATTTCCCCCGAGAGGATGCCCCGTCAAACATTAAATCAAAAGAACCCATCTATCCCACCCCCATCCCCCAACACCATCCACGACCAAAGATGCCGGTATAAGCAGAAAGTTTGTCGTTTGGTTACCAGTTTACCCTAATTCAGCTGACAGGACAGAAATTTAAAGTGTGTATAAATTAGCTAATGTGAAATGGGAACAATAACTAATAGGTTAAACCTCAGGCAGATTTCAGTTATTTGTGCTTTTGATACCCAACCCTTCTCATTTCATCATCAAACTTGAGTTCATGATCAAATTCAGGTCAGTTGTAAACTCAAGTAAATATATGAGAATGAACATAGCTCGGTGAGTATTAGTTACTATTAGTAATTTTGTCTTTTGGAATTGCTTTGTTTTAGAGTATTTCAGCTAGGGAGGAAAAAGCAAATGAAACCTGAGAGGTGGCTAAAACAAAACATAGAACAAACAAATATGGAAGGCCACAACTTTTCTTTGTATAAAGGAAGGAAGATGGAGCAGAAATAGAAGATTTTTTGACTTGCATGGGCCAAGACTGTTGAGACTTCCCTGGAATGGTACAGTATACATATTGTCTTAATTAAGCAGGGGGATTCTATAGAGGGAAAAGTAGTGTAGGGATAATAAATGACTGAATTCGGCTGCAAAGACAACAAATTGTACTGGATCCAATATTTCCCAATTGAGGGGGGAAAGGAAAAATATTTTATTTTTTTTATTTTTTTTAAATAAGTTGAAAATTGTCACACCCTGTGTTTTGTTGAAAAATATTGTAAGGCTAAAATTAAAAAAACAAAGCTTGTTCCAGTAGCAGGGATTTAAAAAGTTCAAATTGCGAAATGCATTTTTTTTATTATTATTTTTGTTTTCTCGCCGTGAAAGAACAAACATTTGTTCGTGCATGATTTTTGCGTTAATTTTTATACTTTTTGAACTGCTGGAAAAAAAAAATTGTAAATGCGTGTTTGGATCAGCCCCCAAAAACTAATATGCGCGCGTGCACTTGGAAACAAACTAATCTTGTTATTTTTTGTTAAAGCCTAACATGACAATTTTGTTTGAAATGAAGATTTTTGGTGGTTTGGTGATATATATATCTGTCCACCTTGAAGTATGAAGCAAAATATTCCAACTCCTGTGCAAATTCGTGAGATTGAAGCTTAAATTTATAAACAACCGGAATACATGCAATTTCACGTAGCCGCAAGAAGTCATTCACATGCCTCAGTACTTTATTGCGTAGATGCTGCTATTTGATACCGTACACGTGCGAAATTATTATACGCGCATTGGTTGTCTAATGGGAGTGGTGGTTGTGACAACTTCATGGTGGACAGAGAAGACACCGAAACTCACAGAACAATATATGTTACCAATTTCTTGTGTTATTGCCATCTCATTTTTCAGGGTCGATTTGTAATTCACATTTTTGATTCTGCCTACATTATTCTGATTAAGGCCAAGTTCTTATAAGCATCAGCTTTTTGCTGCCAAGTCGTTCTGGTGACTTTATTTACGATGGCATATTGAGCTATATTTACCAGTCAAAACCATACATTCATATGAAAGGCAATAATGTACCTTTCACATGAAAATTAACAGGTGGAGTCAACAGATTTTTAGGTACCCGTAACCCTGTTTCTGATTGAATAAATCCACCCTTCCGTGTGTGGGAAGATTATTAAGATGTCTTAATGAAGTGGTGCACAAACATGGTTTCAACTAGTTGATGGTCCATTATATACTCTGCATTTGATGCCAGTGTTTTTTTAGATGAAATTAAAGTTAAAGAATTAATTTTTTTTCTTTAAAGCGGTCAAATATTTAGGAAATCCAGCTGAGAAACTTGTCATTCCTTCACATTTATTGTATTATGGACGGGAGATACTTATAGTGATTATCCACATGTAGAACTTGATGCGCATTTGTGCATGTGTGCATGTGGGGATATATGGTGCTAAAGAAAGCAACTGTTTGATAACTAGTCAATAATTTGAACTTTTGCTGATGTTTGTTAATTCAGAATTTTCAGCTCTTTATTTTGCTAAAATATTTTCTTCATGCATTTGTGATATAACTGGACCAAGCTCAACAATGAAGTCTCGCATTCATAAAATTGTACTAAGGTATTAAGTTAGTTACTTAAATAGATCTTGGAGCCATGATGAAGATCATAATTGCACTGTATGTCACATTGTCAAGTCACTATGGCATTTTTCTTTTACTTTTTCAGATCCAGAGCAGTACCAATTTTACCAGGAACCAGAATTACTTATCTGGGGCTTCTTCAAAAGTCCATGAATCACCCCCCCTTGCCAGACCCCAACCTTTTGTTTGGCTACAGGAGAGCGATACGTACCTACAGAAGGAACATCGTTTGTCATTGTTGAAGGGTATGGCCCCTCCAAGCGGAGTAACTTGTGAAGGCTGTAGATGATTAAGGGGGCAGAGCTGCCAACATTGAGTGCTTGAACGGTTTACTGAAAGAAGATATGGGCCTTAGTGTTATTAAAATCTTTTAAAAAAGTAAAGAGAGGCCTACTTGCATTAAGAAAATGAAGTTGATTAAATTTGACAAATGTTTGTGACCATTCATTGTTCATTGCTGTTGTCATACATTTTCTTAATTATATAGGGTATTCTTAACAAACAGTGTCTATTTTAGCGTTTTAGGTAGAGTGACGTTTTCGGTGTCAATTACACACCCGTGCAAAATACAGCGGGCAAGGGCGGTTTGAATTTTGTGTAAAATGTCACTACAAACTCTAAAATAGACGCTGTTGTTTAGAGCAGTTGGTCTGGAAACAAGCATTTACTAGCTGTAGCGGGAAAAACATGCTGTTGTAGCCAGCAGTATTTCCTGTCAGGCAGTCAGACTGACTTATAAATCAAAAAGAAGAATCAAGAAATGGATTGCTAAAATGTTTTAACTTGGCTGGATATTTTTGACACACACTGAAGCTGAATTGCATGAAAGTACGGCTTTTGAAGACCATCAGTTACTCTTTATAGAAGACACTTGGACACATGATTGAAAACTTTGCAAAAATATTAAGAAAGGACCCCCTCAAACATATTAAATTCAAGCAGAATTTAGGCACCGCATGTCAACATTGGTTTTAGGGGGCTAAGTCAAGGTCAAATTGGGATCTTAGTTTTTGCGACAGGTGTATCTCTTCCAACGAAGCTGATATAACTATAAGGTTTTGTACAAGGGTTTATATTTACGTATTAGCTATCGCCAGCCCAAATTGGAAAGTTATATCACTTTTACTTTTGACTTATGGCCCACAAAGTATGGTTCGGAGTGGGTTTTTGAGCCATTTTTAAGCCCCTGTATAATTTTAAATTGGGGCAAGGTGGCATTTTTCTGTTCACATATTTGGCATTGCAGCAAAAGGGTTATCAGAAAGAAAAGCCAAGTTTGACAGGATATAGTGATCTAGTTTCGTGACTTATGGCCTTCAGAATATTGAATTCACACCGGTACATTGTTTTTGAGGTGACCCCCCCCCCCTTCAAATGTAAAAATTATTGTAGCGTGAAAAACGAAAAGAGGTACAGAGCTAAATTTTCAGGATTTCAGTTATCATGATAATCTTTCAATACACCAAAAGAAAGAAATCCAGGAGGTGATGGCTTGAGGTACTTGATTTGTTTAAATTGGTATGCATGACTCTTTAAGGGTCTACAAAGAACCTCAAAATTTAGGGTAGGGCCTAGGAATTTCTGATATGAGCATCATCACAAAAAGTTTAGAAAAGTGGTGAGAAACAGTGTTAACATTTTTAATCTTTTTTTTTGTTGGGGGGGGGGGGGGTTTACAAACTCATGTTTTTGCCACAATAGAGATTTTTTTTTGAAAAAACCTTAAAGGGTTCTTTACTAGGGTTTCAAAAAGGGTTTTTCACTATAATAAGGGGTGCTTCAAATGAAAAAGTGGTGAGGGGCTGAAGAACCTTTTGGTATGTATCGCGTTCCTTCTTCCAAATTAGAACCCATGGGTTTTTCAAAAAACACCAGCGAAAAAAGAACCCTTTAAAGGTTCTCTTCAACCAATTGAGAAACCCTATGGAAACCCTAGTAAAGAACCTTATAAGGTTCTTCAAAACTGTTCTTGGCCAAAATATAACTTTGTAAAAAAAAAAAGATCATCTGTTAACACTGTTTTGTCACTGATGAGCTCATAAAGAAAATTTCCAGGCCTACTAAATTTCGAAGGTTTTTCTTTCACTACTTTTAGACCTTAAGAGCTTATTGGACTTTAAACAACCATTTTGTATATACGGAAATCATGAATTGGACAAAAAAAATTATAAATGCAATATGCTTTTTGAATCAGGTAGGATGAAGAACGTTTAGTTTACTATATTGGGTGACCCTATTGGAATTTGCCCGACATTTATTAACCAAAAGAAATAAGATTGATAAAAATTAAACCGGGTGGAAAAATACAGTTTGTCACTGAATTTCTAGATCAGGTCATAAGACATCCATAATAACATGTCTTAATCTTGTTTTTGTTTCATGTAGGCCATGCCCATTTCTTATTTTTTGGCATGTTTTATCACATTTATTTTTTTTTTATTTGAAAATATGGAGAAAATATTTTACATTAAAACAATTCTGTGAAAAAATATTCACCAAAATGGCACAATTTTGTGCTAAAATATTATTGTTGAAGTGCTAATAAATACAATGGCTTCAATGAATGCACAGTAATTTTGATCCATGTATCTTCATGAAAAGGGAAATACAAA
Source organism: Ophioderma brevispina (assembly GCA_023653785.1). NCBI lineage: Eukaryota > Metazoa > Echinodermata > Ophiuroidea > Amphilepidida > Ophiodermatidae > Ophioderma > Ophioderma brevispina. Next base: position 4,515 of record JAMKCH010082276.1, on the reverse strand, counting down.
TGACCAGAAAGTGTGGAAGTTTTGTTCCACCCTGATATTTTCTTAACTCCACCTGTATGATACAGTTGTGTACTTTTTGGTTTGGCATCATGGTAATATAGACATGGATAAGATTTCAATTTTGCTATGTATATCCATTAAGTTATATACTCTATTTGAGTAAAAAAATTGCAAATTTTTCCTAGTTTATACATTTGTAGCACTTTTAGAGACAATTTATTAAATGTTATCTTAAACATTTTGCAATATTACTGTAATAGTAATCAATAATTATAGGGAAAAGGTTTTTTAAATGAGGGGGAGGAAAAATAAAATAGGGTCAACAACAAACATGACAGGGCATTTGTACTTGTCTTCTTAATGTGTGTTCTTTTAAATTGACTACCTAAATTGGGTTGGAAAAAAACAACCACGAAGGATGTGGTTATTAATGACCCCAATCAGCTGACCAAGGGCTAGTGGTTGGTTATTGACCCCCAAAACGTGGTTATATTTTGACCACAACGGGGTTACTTTTACACAAATACGTGGTCATTACAGTGACCACGATCAATGGGGTCAATTTGACCACTATAGAGTTAGGTGCATAGTTGACAACTAAGGACGGGTCAAAAATAACACGTTTTGGTCATTTTTGACCCCGAGTTTTAAGTGTGTGGGGAGAACAATGTGGAGCAGGACTGGTTTCCCCAGGTTAAAGAAGAAGAATAAAAATAAATAAATTGTCTATGGTTAGTGTAAATTGTGTCTGTGCGCGTGTGTGTGTCTATATTGTGGCGAATGTTTGAAATGGGAAAGTTACGGGGTGTTTAGTTGCAGGTGGTTTGTCGACTAATCAAACTTCGTTCAGAATTTTAGTTAAAAAGTGCAAATTGTTGTGATTCATTATCTTTTAGGAGATCGTTTCAGATAAATATGTTTCCATGTTTTTGAAAAGATTAAGAGTGTCAAAAAATTCAAGGATGGGCCGCAAAGAGGGTAAATTGTGCTGGTTTCAAACCACAGGTTACGAAATTTATGAGTGATCAAGGTTTGTTTACGAAGGTACCTTTGAGTGAAAAAACCACTTTTAATCAAATTACGTTCACATATCACACTATTTTGCTATTAGAAGTCTTCGGGCGAGCCATTTTCTATTTCAAGTGGCCGCCTCAAGGAATTACCAATAATGATGGTTGGCAATTATTACGATAGTCTATGGACGGGGAGGGTCAATTTGACCACCCACAGCTCCTCCACATGTGTATCATTATTTGGGGAGACCAATCTGATTTGATATTTTACCTGTTATAAACCAGAAAAAATTGGGGGAGCCTCTGCATATTCGCTATTCTCAAAAATGGCCCGCAATTCGAAATTACTTTGTCGTATCTCAGTTGTGACGGGACTCCTAGAGGCACAAACCTGATTGTCTGAAAACTACGTTTTAAGAGTCAATAATTCAAATATTATGAACAAGGACCTTTCCTTTTTATATAATATCAATGATATTATAACTCATCAACTCTTTTGGAAAAATCATATTATTTGACGACGATACTACAATCCTATTTTCGCATAATGATATGCTAGACAAGAAGAGTTAATAAACAAAGAGTATCAGAGGTAAATCATGGTTCAAGGAAATAAACTACATTAATGCTAGCAAAACTAATTAAATGTTTTCTGGTACTCCAATAGGATTACAAATAATGGGGCTAATGTCACGGGCAAAAATCGACTAAATGCTATATACTAGAGGAGACAAATCGAGACAGTGTAACAACAACTAAGTTTTTAGGTGTATAATCGATGAAAACTTAAAAAATGGAAATGATAGTATATCTAAAAAACAATTTCACGTAATATTGGAGTAAATTGAATAAAATAAAGTATTTTGTTCCAGAAAAGATATTGTTTTTTATATGCATTTTTTTTTTTTTTTAAAGTTAATTTATTGAAATCTTCATGTTGTTTTATAAACAATATAGAAAAAAAATATTCAACCTCCAGAAATGGGCGTTGAGAGTTATTACTAATAGCCATTATCGAAGTCATACTAGACCCTTTTGCAAAGCATAATATTTTAAATGTATTTGATAACCTATAATCTAGAATGGGTGTTTTCATGTACAATATTCAAACAATGTGTTACCTAATGGCATTTGCAAATTTTTTTACAAGAAGGATCTGATATTCATTAACTATCCACAACAAGATTCAATAGGATTATAATTATACTAGAAACAAAAAGGATTCTGATCACTCTGTAAGAAACATCTGGGACTTTCTTTGGAACTCCCTTCACCATATATTAAAAAATCAAATTCGATTAGGCATTTCGCAGTAAATACAAGCATCGCTAATCGTTTATATAATGTGAGTTTGAGCATGTCGTCTGGTGTGATGGTGATCCGTCAACTTGTTATCCGTCATATTTTGTATTTTGATGTTAGCATTTTGTGTTTAATTCGTGTCTAATGTTTTTTTTAGGGGTGGTCGCTTCTGGCATTATTGCCTTTTGATCAGTCCTCGTACGCTTTGTAATTAATCCGTATCTTGCCTGTATAGTTTGTGTATATCTGTGTTTATTTTAAAGGGTTATGGAAATAAAAGAACTGAATGAAAAACTGGTCATTGGATCGTGTTAGTTAAGCAGGAATTTCAAAATGGCCAAAGGTTAATTATTTGTTTAACAAATTAACATGCTTAACAAAAAAATTGCATGTTCGAAAAGAAGTTGCAAAAAAAACATGATAGAAAGAGCCTATACCTTGAAATATGTCTCTACTGAGGAGTTTCCGTAAGATATTTCAATTTTATTAGGTTTTATGCCACCAAACCTGCTAATTTTTCATGGACCGCGTTATTCAGTATGGAAAAAAACCGAGTTCGCGACTCATTTTTGTTGTAAGGTATTTTCAGTATTCTAATAGAAAGAGCATACCTTGAAACACTTTTCTCTACTGAAACTAAATTGTCCGTAAGATATTCAATTTCTTATGACATTGTTTAGGCCAAAAAACACGCTATTTTAAATGGGAGAGACCGTGAAAAATTGGTGCCTTGGCGTTAGTACCCCAAACGTTTTGATTTTTTGTTATTTACTAGTGCTCGTTGTCATTAAGAAAGCCTATTCTTGTTTACAGATTAAGTGAAATTGGTAGAGAAATTTTTTAGATAGAAACTACAATCCCTATAAACGAATAACATATAGCTACAAATATTTATTCTATAGGACCAATCTCAGGTCACGATTCGGAAAAAGAGTGTGTGTAGTATTTTTTGGATAAAGAGACTCTTCGATCTGCTTCGATGATGATCAGCTCTGGAAGCTGAAAATCAATCTGTACAATCGAGGCGCGCCGTCATCCGCTTTTCATTTAAAAATATTAGCTTGACGACTTATGAAACCGTCTCTCTACATATATATTCCGACTTGTAAATGCGACTTGTTTAGGTGTCGGGTGGCGCGGCGCGGGTATAATCACCTAGCGCTATAGCACGACCGAGGTTGCTCTGGCGTTTTCCGCTACGATATCCCCTATTTACGTGCAAACGCTACGTGCGTGACGAGCTAATAAGAAATCCCCATTGCAGGACACTAGAGCAATACTTCTTCAGTGCCGTGCCGGCAATAGTTAAGACGGCGTCGCGCCGTGTGTATAATTCTGTATAACTCACACTGCACAGTGTGCACAATGTGCTAAGTGAGAAATTGAATTATGAAATAGTCCATCCAAGTATATCTCACTCCTCATAAGCCGCTTCATACCAATGCAGTATTGAATTTTGATGAAGAAATAAACCTTTGATTTTAAATGAACGAAAAGGTAGAAAATACAGCTATTTTTTCATAGTTAAATTATTATAATTCTAATAGGCCTACCAGACTAACTATTTGATTTTTGTTCATCAAACAGCAATGGGGCTAGAAATCAACCAGGAACAAATATAAACATAGTTAAAAAAATGAACAATAGGACATGCACACGTACCAACAAAATGGCATCCCCCGTATCCGGCTAATGCAACCCGACGGTAGAAACGGTTGGCACGCGATCGGCAGTGGTACTTCACGCAACGGTCGAGTTGGTATTACACGCGTCGAGTTGCGTTATCGGTTCAGATGGTTTGACGGTCGACTTGGTTGTCCGTCGAGTTGGGAGACGGTCTTCGAGTTGGTTATCGGTCGAGTTTGCAATCCGTGGCGAAGTGACTGTTTACTGTTACACACACGCACAAACACGGTATTGCGTGTTGCGAGCTTATATCAATAATCTGTGACTGAATATCCGGGACATTCCGAAGCCCGTGATATCGCCAACCATTTTGTTAACAAGACATGTGAACCGATGTGAATAGCGACAAAGGTTTAAAACCTTTCGCTGATTTCTTGGCAGTAAGGGATCGTTCAAAACGAGTAGAAACTTGGTAACAAGCAGTGTTTTAGGCCCTGTGATATCGCTTAAGTGGAGACGTATTTCTTTAAAATAGAAAATTTCTAATTTTTGGTTGATTCCTGTCACCCATTGT
>JAMKCH010082274.1:0-13867 GCA_023653785.1 Ophioderma brevispina | reverse complement strand
GTGGAAATGGAGTACGGACTTTTTCTATCGATAGATTTTAGTTTATCATTTTTATTACGACCTAAGCCAATGATTTTTGAAGGGTGTGCAAAATTTGGTGCAGTGGCTTTTTTGAAAATCCAATATGGCTGCTTCCAATGCCAAAATCAGTAAAAATCCCTTAAGTATTTCTGATAGATAAACTTTTTTCTACGGTAATCGGGTATTTTTACGCTCGAGGAAGTGTTAATAATGTAATTTGGTCATTACATTGCCACAAAAATCCAATATGGCTGCTCAAACGTCAAATATGCGCTTGGAATCATTAAAATGATCTTAACTCTTCCAGTATACCTATTTATGATATACAGAATACATCTTAAACATCTAAAACATGTTCTGTAGGTGTTCAAAATCTGTTACAATTGAACACACTTTGCAAGTATTATTTTAAAGGTGCATTTCGTGATTCCAGCACCTTCTGTTTTATTCATTTTTCACTAGATATCCTTGAGAAAAGCTTATTCACAACTTTTTAGGTGATCCCGACTTTGCGTTTTTGTGTTATGAGCAAATGCTCGTTTCCCACGGTCCCATAAGCCACTGTGCTATAATTTCTGTCCGTTTACGGACAGAAAATACAAAATTGCGAATTTCTTACACATACGACCGAATTTGCACGTAAGATTTGGTACACATGGATTACTAATGTAAACGGTTCAGATGATATAAAAATCGCAGCTTTTTTAGGTAAGTCGGGGGGACGAGGCTGTGGATCGCGAAATGCCCCTTTAACACCTCTAGAATGCATTTCGAACACATCCGGATACTTCAAGTGTTCTCCACATTTTGCAGTGTAGATACTTGATTCTAGTCTCTGTATGTATGCTTTATGCTTTACACTTATGAGATGTATGTATTTGATCACTAGGAACCTTTATTTGGCATTTCTCTGTAATCAAAATTTTCCAAATTCAAGATGGCAGCCAATATAGCCATTTAAAAATATATTTAAAACCCATATCATATCTGTATTATATGTAGTTACATCAACTACCTATTATTATAGAGGTGTAAATTAAGGTATGGGATAAGTATTTGACCATTTTGTCATCCTTATCTGGCATATTTGTTTCGTTACATGCAAAAATGTTAAGATGGAGCCAATATGGCTAACTTTTTACCTTCTTTAAAATCCAATAAATTACGATACATCTGTATTGTATTTAGTTATAGCATCCAAAATTATTATTAAAATTTAAATTAAAGTATGAGATGTATGTCTTTGAACATGACAAACTCGTATCTGGCATTTTTGTTTTGACAACCTACTTAAAATTCAAAATGCCGGCCAATATATTATGAATATATGACAATTTGTAGGTTTTAAATATCTAAAAAGGCAGTCATATTGGCTGCCATTTTGATTAGCAAGCATGTTAATACACTTGAAATGTCAGATATGAGTTCCTACTGGGTATAAAGCCCAGAATTATGCCTCTATCACAAATACTTAATGAGCTATGATCAATTGAATGATTTCGGGGCATATTGGACTTCGGGGTGGCCATATTGGATTTGATGGTAATGTTGTGATCAAATCACATCGAGAACACATCGAGTAGATTCCTCGTGCTTTGAAACCTTGACATAGAACATAAAATTATGGCCATTTGAATGACTTTGATTGTGGTAGCGGCCGTATTGGTTTTCTAGAAAATGCCACTGCACGAAATTTTGCACACCCTCCAGAAATTATTGGCTTAGGTCCTCATAAACAAAAATCGACCAATAGAAAAAGTCTACACTCCATTTCCACCCTGCGTCCACAATTCCGCCTGACTACACCATACAATTTAAAAACTAATTTTATGTTTATATCCACCCTAGAAGACCTATCCATATTAATACAAAACTTGCTTTGGGTGTTGCAACAACATCACTTGCCCATAGAGTTTGTCTATACAGAAACTGATTTGCATTTCTAAAAAGATGCATCAAAATGTAAAAATCCAGTCACCTGTCCCACTTTATACTCAAAACCAAAACCCCTGATTGAGGATAAGGCAGGACTAATTAATAAGCGAATTAGCCTTCGTCATGAATTTTTTTTTACAACTTGCTTGACCAACATTCATTTTATGGTCCGATGACTACATTATCACACTTAATTTTTTGCTCTAGCTTGCAAAATCTATATTTTTTAACAGTTGACACCTTTACTAATTAATTTAATATTGGCACTACATTGCGGTCAGTGTATCCTTTGACCTTTTTCAGCAGTTCAAATTTAAAATACATCATTTCGAGTTGAGAAAATAAAGCATGGGACTTTTTATATGTATAGATTTTTTTCTGATTTTTGATCGACATGGCGATATCATGTTGCCATAAGATTTTCTCTCTTGAACATGTAATTTCTGTATTCTGTATAGGCCTACTTTTGCTCCGAACCGATATTGCGTTTGCTTATTAAAATCAGGGGCGGTTCAGGGATTTGAAAAACGGTCAAAATTAACCGGTTGGGATTAAAGGCTAAACTTGTCCAAAATGGCTTCCCAAGATTTTGCAGGATTACCTGGATGCGCGTCGCCCCTCCCCCCCCCACTCCCTAGTCCGCGCCTGGGCCCTGTTTATTTGGAATGGAATGTCCCTAAAGATTTGGAGTATGTTTAATCATCGCATTTGCATGGGACCTTTAACAGAATAACCAGATATCAAACTATTGAAAGATAATAAACTGAGAAAGTTATTAGGCGTGTTTATTTTTTCTTGGCGCATGTTGCAGACATGACAAACAAAACCGATACGCTGTTTTTGTTTTGCCTTTTAACATGGTGAATATGATAAAAATTTTGCAGCTACCACCCCCGAAAGCTTTATGTGTATTGAACTTTTTTAAAACATTTTGTTTATGGTTCACTAGATATCCTCACAATATGGTTATTTCTAAAATTTCAGTTTATTTTGACGTTTGCATTTTGATCTATGAACAAATGTTCGTATCAGGGTACAGGCCTCGAATTTCCTGATCCTTTTTCACGACAGAAAATAAAAAAAATACATATTTTTCCAAATTAGAATCGAATCTGCAATAAGATTAGACCCCCCATACTAATGATACTATACTGAGCCTACTTATGCCAACTGTTCAGGATGATATAAAAATCTTATTAGTAAGATTTACTGCTTTTGCATCACATAATGCCCCTTAAAACTCAAGTTTGATCGATCACTAAAGGTGGCCATGCTTGGCGACCAGGGGCCTACTCACTGACTAAAATGTTTAGCCCTTTTTATATTTGCGGTACGTTTGTACGCAAAATCAAATGCGAGATATTTCAAAATGCATTTGTTCATCCACTGATCAAGACATATTTCGCTAAACAATGCTGTTATTCACAAAGGGGGTGTAACATTTACCCAGGGTTAAACAGGATTTACCCCACGATCATGGGTTTAAATTCATGTTATTCTCAATGGGATATTAACCCAGGGTAAAATTAACCTGGGTTAAGTTAAAGGCACTATGTGTGATTTGCTAAATCATCCAATCGAAAAAAATCAAATCAATCATAAATCAGATTTTTGCCTGTATGCAACAAGTACAACATGTAAGCCTAAATACCCTTCAAATGATAAGCCCAGAACACCTAATAAGGACAGAATCGGAGATTTTAGTCATTACTGTCCGTTCGGCACTTACTACATTATACAACACCGTAATTGATGGAGAATCGTCTCTTTGGAACACTGCCGTTTTCTTACATGCGACTTTTCCTGTTCTGTCAAGTATTCTTCTAACACAAGCTTGCAAGGTAACTTATGTGAATTCTACAGACGCAGCCTTCACTATTTGAAGCTCTTCCGGCAACTTAAAATATTTTTCAATCACTGATAGTAGGCCTTTAAAAACCAACCACAGCCTTGTGAATACCGGGGCCAATAGCTTGAGATCCCTATATTGGCGTTGTTCATAATGGCTCAAGACCCGGGAAATTAAAAACCTTTAACAGTATGAATGGGACCACGTCTTTTTTACACAGTCTGCGCAAAATATTGTGCGGTGCACTTTGGTGTGTTTTTCGATCAACAGAAGTGCCGCCGCGCACCTTTTGGGAATTAAGCCATCTGCGCTAGAGAGAAACAAGCGTCCTTCTCCTCCTAAAACCGAAATTAAGAGGTGCGCCGCGCACTTTGTGAATAATGCCATTTTGCGCGTAGTCGCATTGACAGGGGGGCAGGTGTAGCAAGGCCATTCATCACTGATACATGTGTCCGTGACATGACGGCACTATTTGGTATAAATTGCTTGCTAAAACTAAAACTCGCATATAACTCGCCTCCCCTCGCCGGAAAATGGAATCCTGGGAAAGTTTACCGTCCGCGTTGATGACTAATAGGGGGCACACTCGCAGCGAGGTATTTCGTATCGTCGGCCTCTTTTGTTTTTTAATAGTTTTTTGTTTCTCAGCAAATAAAACATCTTAGAGTTGCTTGGGAGATGTTAATAAAACGCTTCTAAACGAGAAACTGTTTTTCCAATGCGTTCACAAGTAAAAAACAAAAAAAACTTACATGCTAAGTTTTATCGTACCAAGAAAGCAAAACAAATTTTATGTATTTTCCTGCTGGTCCTAATCGACAGGAATCGCGGGCGGGCCTAATCGAATCGGAATGCCTAATCGGCTAATCTATCGGGGCGTCGGCCTTTAGAGAAGCATGCTTGGATGGATTTTTCTTGAAAAGTCTCAAATAGTATTAAGCAATATTTGTTATTCGGATTTATGATCGTGTTATATATTTAAATATAATTGGTAGTCATCTATATTCTGAATTCGAGAAAAAGATCCGGTTTTTTCAAATTTTTGTATTTTCCCTTCTTCTAGAAAATGCCCTCGTGTCTTTGAATACAGTAGTAATATATCAGTAAAGATTTTAAAGGTAAATGTTCCTTTCTTTTGGGTTGCTCTATGCATCTTAAAAAATGATTAAACCTGTTATCTGCATGGTTTTTACACATTTTCAAGTCAAACCGGCACTTATTGATGATATTACTGCTGCGTTTGTTTGTTTTACTTTAGCATGTGTGTAACAATAAAGCATTTGCGTCAAATGTATTTTTTCACTATAAGCGTGCTTTCAAGAAATCATTAAATGCGCTTGTTGCTGTGCACTTTATGAAATTTGGTAAAAGTGCGCGTTAGTCTTCAGTACCAGTCGTTTAATAATAAAATTAGAAAACCACAAAACAACAAAACATAAAGCAAGATTCAAACACAATATTAAAAATAATATTAACGTTGTTTTTGGTTTTGTCCGCGGCCTTGTAGTACCACTCTCGTTCAACGCCCTATGCGTGTAGGCCTTTTTTCCTTTCTTTCTTCCTTTTGGTTTAAAGACTTGTTAGTTACGGAACCTATCAAAGTCCTCCATAATATAAAGCATTTTTTTACTTTTTAAAAATACCGTAAAAATTACTAAACACTATTTTTAATGTTGTGATTGTTTTGCTGTAAGTTTGTTTTAATTGACATCGTGTGGCCCTTGATTTTTTTCCAACAAAAAGAGATCAATATAATTCGTGAAATAGGCGAAAATTCCATCCGAGTATGCTATTCCATACTCGGTTGATACAATGTCGCATGCGGTCAGTCAACCAATTGGAAAGTAATATTCGTTAGTACATGTACATCGCGAAATGTCATTACGGTAAAAAATCGCTTTTTTTTAAAAAAAAAAAAAATAGGTGTAATTGATTTCAATGACACGCAATATATGGTGAATGGACAGACAAATCAAAGCTAGAAACAATGCAGTCACAGCTGATTTCCTTGCTCGTGCTGGTTGTTTTATATTCCTTAGCGTCTTCATCAAAGTATTTGCGTCAAAAGGTGATTTTTTTCATTAAGCGGACTTTCAAAAAATCACTAATGTGCGCTGCGCACTTTATGAATTTGTAAAAGTGCGCGATTATCTCAGTGCCAGTCGTTTTAACGAATGTTCTAAAAATAGAAAGATGTCTTCAAAGCTACAATTAGATACGATCATGAAAAATAATATTAATTTTGCTTTGTCACTCTCTTTCAACACCCATGTTATGTAAGGCCTGTTTTCCTTTCTTCATTTTTGTTTCCGACTTATACATAGACCAAGAATATAAACATTTTCTTTTTAAAATAACGGTAACGAAAGAAAATGACCAATCAACATGTTTCATTGTGATTATTTTATCTGTAGTTTGTTTAAATGAGCATATGTGACCCGTATTTAATACAAATTTGATGAGAATCACTACAATTCTGCAATATAGGTCTATACAGACCGTATTCCTTCCACCTATCAAGATCGTCAATGTATACGCTGTACGTTTCTTATGGTATCTTCAGCCTTAGATTTTGCATTTATTGTAAATATAGTTTAAATAATCAACTTATTACTATTATTATATAAATTATTTATTATTTACTATGTTTTTTTGTTCATGTCATTTTAAATAAGAAAACATGTGTAATAATAGAGATGAAGGAAATAGAATTGAGTTAGAGTATCATTTTAATTGTAATTTAAAAAGAACATATTGCAAGATACTTCCCCTCCCCCCTCCCAAAAAATCGTGCATTACCATGATCAAAGAAATTACTTAAGGGTGGCATTTCGTGCTTCCATCACCATTCTGTTTCATTCATTGTTCACTAATATCCTTGAGAAAAGCTTATCGCCAAATATGATTTGATTCCGATTCTTGCGGTTTTTGTGTTATGAGCAATTGTCTTTTTCCCACGGCCCATAGGCTATTGTGCTCTAATTTCTGTCAGTTAACGGACAGAAAATACAAAATTGCTAATTTCTTACAGTACAGCAATTTCCGTAAGATTAGGTAACACCTGATTAACTAAGGCTATCCGTTCATATGATATAAAATCTTTTTTTTTTTTTTTCAATTTAGTAGGCCGGGGGTACGGGCTGTGGATCACCCGAAATGCCCCTTTAACCACACCATATACCAAAATTAAGACAGGGTGAAATACAACAACTATTGTTCAAAAAACAAGTGCCGCATTCTTTCACGGATTACAGAATAAAGTAATGTTATACACCCCAATGACTGTCGAGCAGTCCAAACACTTTAAACTCTAATCTTAATGTTTTTCGCGCGTATTGGGCTCCAAAAAAGTAATGTAAAGTCAATTTTTAATTTCCCATTCTTAAGAAAAAACTAATAAACTACCAGATTCTTAATATCAATTACGTGAATGGAATGTGTGCCTATTACGGGATTCCTTTCAAAGATTATATAATTTGTTACGCAACTAATGATGTCAGGTAGGTCCTATCTATAACAATTTACAAAAAATAAAGCCACGGGTTTTCCTTTGAGTTTTTACTCCCCCTTTATCTCTCGTTTATTACTCTTTGATGTGACAAATTGACCATGTCATGGTCACTTTGGATTTTTGATACTTTCTATGAACACTTTGCCTCTTTTGCCGTTAGTGAACCGTTTTTTTTTGTCACAAATCGGTTTCAACTAATATGACAATATCGGGGACAATTATATCACACGAAATAACGTTCAAGGCGCAGACTTGGAGATGATGTATTATTGTAACAATATTGATATAATTCCTTATCGGCATTGTGATTGTGTGTTGGACTCAATAACACGCGAAAAACTAAAAAAACCCCAAAAATCAGAACCTTAACATTTCAAAAGATGATGTATGGTCTATATCTCCTTATCCTATATATATATCTATATATACTATACTATATATATATATATATGCTAATATATATATCTATAATATTGATATCTCCTTTAAGAGATTTTGTTACTTATGAAGCTTTATAATCCGATTTTCGTACAAATTAAAGGTGCAACGATAGATTTTGAGCAGCCAGCTGTGTCCATATTTTTACTATAAATTACGATTTTTAACCCTGTTTTAGGACAGAACTGTCTTTAAAATCAAAACAACGTAGTTTTCATTTGCTTACATTTCCATATAAAACATCTGTTGAATGAATTTTCGATTTCCTCCAATAACAAAAAAATTAACCATTTTATTGTACCGAAGCAATATTTTCAGCTTCATAATCCTTTGGTGGGACTCTGCTAGTGATGGAACGCTTTTGATCAGTGAAAAATCAGGACTTTTTATTTTTATTTTCCGGACACCCGGATATGGTGAAATCAAATAACTCGTTGCGCTTTTAAATACCGTAACATCAATTGTGATAGAGAAAATTGTTTATAAACCATAAATCAAAATATCATATCGAATCATCGGAAACAAATTCTATCTCCATGTTGAGCCATTAACATTAACCATTTCACTAAGAGACCTCCTGTATTGTACGAAAACATTCGTTAATTAACTAACCAGTGACATAATATTAACACGAACTTACGATTATTGCAACCAGTAAGCCCAAGCATTCCTTTCAGGATGATGGAATTTTTAAGATGTACTGTTTGTACCGCTAATGATGGTTGGGTAGACCCTCTCTTTTTAAACTCCACGCACCATTTTCGCCGTTTATATTACGCGCTGTAACAACTAAAATAATTGAATCCGGGGGGTTATAAGAGTTATAATTCGTTCACAATAACCTTGATGTGACATTTGACATTCCATGTCACTTTGCAATTTCTGAATACTTTTTCATGGAAACTTTGCATTTTTGCATCCCTCATCCATTGATAGACTTTCAATTTGTTTAGTATGAGCCAAGTAATCTTTTAAATTTCAAATTTACACTTGTGCCTATTATTATTTACCAACATTTTACATAACTTAATGATAACTTTGAAACGCAGAATTTATCCAGTAGATGCTTTATTCTTTCTTCAATTTATTTCGAATCCGCCGCCGAATCCGTGCTCGGATCAGGTTCCGCTGTTTAAAAAGTATTTACCTGTACAAACCAATGGAAAAGTTACACGATACACAATGCCACCTCCGCTAACCAAATGGCTACGTAACTTAATATAGGCCTTTTATAATTTATTGTTACATCTGCAGAGAAGATGTTAAAACTTGCCACAAATGGCAAATCGTCACAAATAACCAGAGAAATAATAACGTTTATTTGGGACAAATTTCAAGACATAATTATTTCACAAAAAATAACATTGAATTGAGTATACACGATTATTTGAGTCACAAGTGAATACCACACGAATCATTTTTTCAGTGTAGACATGTGGCAGCTGCTGATAGGCATGGATAAGACTTTTGCGTCTTTTCTTTTTAAGATTTTTAAATACCATTCATTATTTCCCCATTCAGTTAATCGGCACAGTATAATATACCCAAACACAAAATTGAGCATTTGGATGTTGGCATACCCAAATAATATATTTAGTTAGGGTTTGTTCACACCTCTTGCCATTTAATTGAATACAAATTAGGATTGGCTCAGTATCGATCGCACTCCGGCGCTTTAGCATTCCCTTCACTTTTGGATATTTCCTAGAAAGTGAACTTTGCTCACTTTTTACATTTCCCCGAAGTGAACGTGCGCACTTTCGACAATTCCCCGAAGTAGCGAGCGACACTTATACATTTTACCGAGTGCGCGAGCGACCTTTGAAGGAAACTGCTGTTGCGCTAGCGCAAACCCTTTTAAAGGCGTCCTTGTTTGATTTATACAGGGCCTACATAGCTCACCTTTACCCCCCCCAGTACCCTTCTATTGTGCCACCATTTTTAAAAACAAAAGATTCTTTGACTAACCCATATCTCATAACTAATGAAGGTAAAAACAAAGACCACTCTGTTGTCAATTTGTACACATAAGGTTCAGAAACAAATTCTTACGTGGTAGGAAAAAACTCAAAGGCCACAAAATGGTGCAGGAAATGGTTACAAAGCATACTCAACAGTTACTGGGCAGAGCTGAACATTTAGTGCAGGAGGCTTGGGTTAAAAGTGCTTGGATCCGGTTGGATAGGGAAGGGAAGGTTAACGTATATGTTCATCCAGAAAATCCGGAAATGGTTACAAACGCACTATCACAAATCAGAATGACTTGAACAAAATATGGCACAATCACAGACGTGTTTTTACCAGTAGACAATGTACAACCCCTGACTGGGTAAGAAAGAAATGAAACTCTAAAGTGTTTGTATGAATGAAAGGACTGAATGTAACAATCTTTGACTAAAAACAGGAGGTGAACACTGACGACTATAAAAATTAAATCTTCATAAAGGGTGGAATATGTCTGTATCAACATGTATTTAATTTCGGATTGAATCTTTTTCAGACGTGTCTAACTATAACCCAACATGGCGGAAACAATTCAGGATAACGACGAAATTTATACGCCTATAACTTTTACAAACTTCTAACAGCAATGGACAAGCCGCTTATGGCAAATATTGTACTATATTAACAATCACCCTCTAGAAAAACTAATGCTCCCATTACAGACTATTCATTAACGAAAATAACGTTCTCAGGCCGTAGCCAGGAATTATGCGGGGGGGGGGGGGGGGTGCGGATTTGACAGAAACGGACCTTTTGCGTACCAAAAAAAAAATTTTCGGACTCGCTGCGCTCGGGTTGACCCCAAAATTTTTCACCGTCGTCTCCAAAATTCTGAAGAGCGGGGGGGATGTTAACAGCTGCGTAGTCATGCATTAGTCTTCATATACCAGGCACCGCAACCATTAAGACAAACTTTAATTGACAAACAAGGACCTTAAACATGGCCAAGCGGACCTTCAAAACATCATAAAGCGGCCTTTGTCATTTTTGGCGGGGGGGGGCGTTCGCAACCCCGCACCCCCCTGGCTAGGCCCTGAAACGTCCTGTACCAATGGTAACCGACTTAAGTGTTAACTATGTGCTAATCACTTAAATGTTATTTACATGTCACGCAAATTTCACAGCTTTATAATGGTTACTTCATGGGTTGAATCGCTCAGTGTTAATTCCCCTCGACATGCTTTAGTACGATTTACTCGATTATCCTGGACGATATACTTCCTGGACGATTACGCTATGTTCCTATTGGTTCTTATGGGGCAATTATCTTTAATCCGTGTCCTTAACACACAATGGGTGTTGAGATCAGCTTCGCCCCTACCCGGATATAATTAAACATGTAACCGTGCGGAGTTCGTTATAGGCCTCCACCAGTAAATGTTTAAAGTAGCACCAAGGAAAACCATTAGTAAACCAAAAGGAGGGATTTCCATCGTTTTCGTGTGTCCTTCGTTTCCACTCCCCAAAGTGTATGTCCTTGTTTAACTCTTCTCAAACGAGTGGAAATCCACTTTTTCGTGTGATTTTACCTTTTTTGAGTGGAAATTCACTTCCTTCTTAAATTAATTCCTTTCTTTATTTAGTTCTTTATTTCCGTACTCTATTTCTTCTTTATTTGTAACATTATGTAAGGAGGTGTATGGCCAAAAAAGGAGAGTAGCAAATCTTATGTTGAAAACCGAGAATAATGTCTTGAAAAAATCCTTCAAAGGGGCACCAGCCTTCAAAGTCACTCCATATAGTCGTAGAAAATGAAGAATCCCAGTCTCTATAACCACGAAATCTTTAATGAAGTTTAACCTTTGGTCTACCATATTGACAGCAGGCAAAAACATGGACCAACTTACAGTTGGAACTTAATGAATTAATTTAGTTTTATATGTGAGCCATTCCTGTCTGAGCACAGTCAAAGTTTACAAGTTATCGCTGCAGAGTAAACAATGAGTGACGGGGATTGATTATTGATTAAGCTCGCCGACACTGAATCATGTGAATAGGGATTAATCGTAGCTCGTCCAGGAAAATAATAGTCCACGGATTTCCATTATCTTCGTTAATGTATTCTACTACCATATCCATTATACTCGAGGAGGCATATCTCTTTTTCTTGACTTGGTGTTCGCCTCATCTTATTTGTCATTAGTTATAAAAACTCCATAAATTCGCTGCAACGCTTAAAGCAATATAGCACAGTTTTTTTGAAGGGCGCCCCCATTTTTAAAATTTAATATTTCCATCTCTGCCGTTATAAGTCCAATCTGGGATCCCAATTCCCAATTCTAATTACAAAATGCCTTATTTGTGATAAATACGCATTTTTTCGCATTCTCTTCTCACAGTATAGTTTCCTAGACCAATACCAACGTTAACTGTGCAAAATTATCAAATTTTGAAATTGGGGGCGCTCTTCAAAAAAAATGGGCCAATATTGCTTTAAATAGATGTAGCAGCTAAATATTGCTACAAATTATCATTGTTACACACAGGCGTTTGCTGGCCTACAGTGCCTTTCTGCTTCCCACAGTGAATTGCATTATTAGGTATGTTATCGTGTGTGGTAAAATAATATAATTTTATTTTTGTGTATTATTGATATGTTATGGGTCTAAACAGGATGGTTGTGTTCATCACTTAAAACATTAAAACAATTGCCATAGGACTATATTTGTTAAACTATGCAAAAGATTTGTTCATAAAAAGTGTATTAAAAAAGTTCAAAAATACTGAAAAATTTTAACTCCAGTGAATGAATGTGTAGCCAATGTATCACAGCAAATAAGCCCCTAACTGATGTTAATGATGTGATATGTGATCATGATCATGACGAAACTCTTGATATTAATAACATTGACTTTAAGAAATATGACGACATGGCCTTTAATCCACTAAGATTTGAAAGTACCTCAAAAGAATTAGATGATGACCAAATTTATAAATTCCCTAAAAGTTCTTACATTACTTCAGATCAGTTTCGTTCAAGTTCACTTACTCACGGTGGATTTACTATTATGAATGCTAATATAAGAAGCATATCTAAGAACTTTGAAACTCTTAAAGCCTGTATTAAAAGTTTAAATCATAATTTCACAATAATAGGACTAACTGAAACGGATTTCAAAGATAAACCCCATGAATATTACAATCTTCCCGGATATAATTTAGAATATATGAACAGAATTGGCCGTTTAAAAGGTGGTGTTTGTATGTATATATCAAAAAATGTCAAATATAAATTAAGAAAAGATCTATGTTGTGCCACTCCTAATTACGAATCCTGTTTTATTGAAATTGAAAATAACAACCAAAAGAATATTAAAGTTGGCGTAGTATACAGAACTCATACAGCTATAGACGATTTTACCGCAGACATTGATCCATTATATAAAATAATAGCTGCAGAAAAAAGTTGTATTATGTAATGGGAGACTTCAACATTGATCTTCTTAAAGATGATAGTGATAGAGCAACTCATGAATATCTTGACTTTATATATTCCCATTCTTTGATACCCACCATTTATAAACCAACCAGAATAACAGAGACCACTGCGACAATTATAGACAATATATTAACTAATAATGAAAATCTTGTTGAATCTGCTATTTTAATTACTGATATCACCGATCATCTGCCAACGATCTTAGCAACTGATACAATTTCAAATAAACAATCTAAAAATGAGAAAAATTCTTAATAATAGTGGAAATATCACAAAACTAAAAGAGACATTATCAAATGTCAAGTGGAACGAAATTCTTAATAACAATAATGCTGATGATGATTATAACACGTTTGTAGAAAAGTTTACTGAGTTTTATGATGAATGCATTCCATTGAAGAAATGCTGTACTACTAATAGAAAAGAATCAAGATCACCGTGGATTACTAAGGGGTTATTACGAAGCATTCATACAATTCGCCCTGTGCGTGTTACCGTGTTTTTCCAAAATGCTTGAACGATAAGTCTTTAATAGGTGTATGAATTTTATAGACAGGCATAAAATATTAAATGAAAAACAGTTTGGCTTCCGAGCAAACCACTCCACATACATGGCAATTATTCAATTGGTTGATAAAATTACCAAAGCAGTAGAAAATAACGAATCTAC
>JAMKCH010082273.1:0-13639 GCA_023653785.1 Ophioderma brevispina | reverse complement strand
AACAAAATAAGCTCCTATTGCCCCTCCAAAAAGTGTGGGCTAACTCTCCAGGAGAGGGGGGAGAAAAATCCAAAAAAGGCTGCTGACGGCCATCTTTGTGAAATTATAAAATTGTGATCTCTGAACAAAAGCAACTTATAAACATGGAATAATAAGGGTATTTTTTGACTAATTTGATTATTCAAAAGTCCAATCCTGAAGTTAGTTTTTCATTTAAAGGTGCAACTAAATATTTCAAAAAACAAAAAAACACGCGTTTTTTTTTTAAATAAATTATACATTTTACATAGTCAAACATGTTCAACTTTAAATTTTCGGTAAGTATGGTTTCTAAGTGTTTACCTGCCCAAAAAAACCCATTACGGTGTTAGTTGTCACGGAAAACCTGGAAAAGTGTTTCCTCTGGAATTATGTTAACCGTTCTCAGACTACAGATAATGGAGGCTTGGATGCAGAAAGAAGATGATGTCAGATCCTAACTGGCAGGAACTGATTCGGCTCGTATCAGAGAAGCCACCTAGCAATTCGGGATTTGCGGAACCAAAAGGAAAAGTACATGCAGCACAAGAGTACCAACTGTATCAGAAAAATTACGACCCCTCCGTAAAGAATAGCTTGCAGAAATTTGTGGTAAAGGACAAAATCAAATGCAGTCAAAAAAAAGCGATTAGACAGGCATATCTTCCACGCATTTAATGTTTGTTAAAAAAATTATATACAACTACTTAATTGCGTAGACGGTGGGTGCGGGAAATTACATGAGTAAGGCGGAAGTTCAACGCCACTATCAGCGATTTCTTGGACCAGGATCCAGAACAATTTCTCGAAAAACAGGGGTTTTTTTGGCATTTTTCAAACGAAAATGCATGTGATAGGAACATGGTTTTGTGACGGTGGTATTTATAAAAAGTCTTTAATGGCCAAAATCGCATTTATGATGATGATATGATGAGGTCCCGTATGTACAGTACAATACTTTAAAAGGTAGTCGAATTAGAAAAAACAATGCATACAAGCTTGAACTGTCTCAAATCAGCGGGACGGCTTATTTTGGATGTTCTATCATAGACACCTACTGTGATTGAAGGGGCTTTATATAATTTATCTTTTGAGAAGCAGAATTATGAGAATAAATATGAAAAATGTGGTTTCTTTTAAGACAAACTGATTTTACTCATTGTATTCCATTTCTTATCATTGTAGTTATCAGTACAGAGTTAATCGAAGATTTTGTTTTTTAAATATTACCTGGTTCCTGGTCAACTATTACACCCCCCTGAGCACCAACACGGTTTTAAGTATATATGCTTGCTCTCATTACTAATTTTTTTTAAAAATGTATATTAAATTTTGGGATTATTGCTAAGATTTACTTGGAGAGGCATAGTTTAGTTTAATTAAAATAGGAGACTATGCAAATGAGAACTTTAAACCTATCTTCAACCCCTAAACAAATGATGACTTTCCTAATTTCAGGATGTATATGAGAAACTTGACCGAGAGGTGATGGAAGGGAGTTGGGGGCTTGGAACATAAACACGTCAACGACCGGACCAATTCAAAATAATGCAGCTCATTGTGCCCCTATACATGGGTGATCCTTCAGGTAGATTGTTGCTGTGTGTGGGTTGCGTGGTTGTTACTTTGTTTCCTTTATTGGTGTTTTGCTTATGTTGTTGTTGCTGTTGTTGTTGTTGTTGTGCCTGAGGTTGTAACTGTTGATGTTGTTGTCGATTGCTGCTGCGTACTATTGTTGTTGTTGCGCTATTGTTGTCGCTGCTACTGTTGTTGTTGTTACTTTTTGTGGTCGATGATGCTGGTACATTGTTGTTGTTGTTGCTATGTTGTTGTCTTACTGTTGTTGTTGTTGTTACTTTTGTTGTCGCTGCTGCTGGTACTATTGTTGTTGCGTGCTACTGTTGTCGTGCTACTGTGTGGTTCTATTTCGTGTTGTCGAGGCTGATGCTAATATGTTGTGGTTATTGTTGTCGCTGGCTACTGTTTTGTTACTTTTGTTGTCGTGCTGCTGGTACTTTGTTGTGTGTTGTTGCTAGTTGTCGCTGCTGCTATGCCTACTATTGTTGTTGTATGGTTGTCGCTGCTGCTGTACTATTGTTGTGTTGCTATGTTGTAGCTGTGCGCTACTCTTGTTGTGCTATTGTTGTCGCTGCTGCTGCTACTTTTTTGTTGTTGCTGTGTCGCTGCAGCTGCTTGCTATTGTTGTTGTTGTTGTAGTTGTTGTCGCTCGGTGCTACTGCTGCTGCCGTTGTTGTCGTCGTTGTTGGTGTTATTTTCTGTTAAAGATGCTGACTTAATACCGTGGTTGTTTGCGTATGTTGTAGTGCTGCTTCTACTAAGGTTGTGGTGTTTCTATGTCGCTGCTGCTTCTACTATTGTTGTTGCTGCTGTGAGTTGTTGTCGCATGCTGCTACTACTGGTTTGTTTGTTGTTGCTATTGTCGCTGCAGCTGCTACTATGTTGTTTTGTTGCTATTGTGTCGCGCTGCTGTACTATTGTTGTTGTTGCTATTTGTCGTGATGCTGCACTATGTTGGTGTTGCTATTGTTGTCGCTGCTGCTTATACTACTGTGTTTTGGTTGAATTGTCGCTGCGGTTCTACTATTGTGTTGCTGCTGAGAGTGTCGCTGCCTGCTACACTGTTGTTGTTGCATTGTCGATGCTGCTGCTACTATGGTGTGCTGATACAGATGTCGCTTGCTGCTACTACTGTTGTGTTGCTATTGTTGTCGCTGCGGCTGCTTATGTTGTTGTGGCCGTACAGTGTCTCTGCTGCTGCTAACTATTGGTGTTGTGTTGCTATGTAGCTGCAGCTGCTACTATTGTTGTTGTTGATTGCTTATGTTGTCGCGCTGCGGCTACTATTGTTGTGTTGATGCCTGCAGTGGCTCTGCTGCTGAGATATTGTTGTTGTTGTTGCGATTGTCGCTGCAGCTGCTACTATTGTTGTGTTGCTGTTGTTGTCCGCTGCTGCTGCTACTATTGTTGTTGTTGCTTGCTGCTACTATTGTTGTGTTGTTGCTATTGTGGCGCTGCGGCTGCTACTATTGTGTTGTTGTTGATATGTTGTCGCGATGCTGCTACTATGGTTGTGGTGTTGTGCTATGGTTGTCGCTGCTTGATGCTAATATTGTTGTTGTTGGTGATATTGTTGTCGCTGCTGCTGCTACTATGTTGTTGTTGCTAATGTTGTCGCTGCTGCTTATGCCGTTGTTATCGTCGTTGTTGGTGTTATTTTATGTTAAGAGCATTTATGATTTCGCACTTTCTTTTTCTTCTTGTCCAGTGTTCTTTTTAAATCAGGGATAAAGCTTAGTCCAAAAATTCCACTCAATTACGAGATGATGCGTTCTGATTGCTGTGGGCAAATTTTGTCTATTCCAATGTCCCACATCATGGGTTTGTAATTTCTTTGCATTTACGGACATAAATTAGATCAGATCTACAACGTTAACCTGGGAATATTTACAAATACCTTTACAATATAATACGTTAACAATACAATACGTTTTAGGGCAAGTCGGGGGGGGGAACGAGGGTAGTGGAAACACAAAAAAGGCCCCATCATTGAAACGGCACAAGTTTTCAATTACAATGTACTAGGGGATCCATCAAGCCTAAAAGGCTCCAAAATAAGGTTGAACCCTACTAAAGATACACTTAAAGATCTGAGAGGTGTTTGAGGTCAAGCGAGGGCGCTCAGTTCAAATCTGCTGCATGCACAATTGATAAGTTGGTGGAAGGTGGTGAACATTCTTGTTTTAAACGGGACAATACCCGATTTTATGATAAACATAGCTTTTAATAGTTACAAGTATGACCACATCTTCAAGATAATTTCAACGTCACATTAAAAGTCGGGATATTAAATTTGTTTGATTTTTTTTAGAAAAGTATGAACACCTTCTACGCTAAATGATAAAGGGCGTGTACTCCCGAGTTAGAGCTAGTGAAGTAAAAGCACCAACTGGGTGAATATTATTTGCACCGTAAACCTTCTTTACACATGGATGGTGACAACTTGGTAAACAATGTGACAGCACAGTATGAATACTAGTAGCACTAATAATTCTTTTCAGAAACTAAATTTCTAATTTGACAAGTGAAATAAGTACTTGACTCCAGCCTGTCTTCCAGTGAGGGGGCAGCATTTTAGTTACCCGCTTCTTGTCCGTGATAAAAACGAGTCTTGATTTGCTATGAAAATAAGTTTTTCAAAAAGTTCATGCTCTTCAGTCTAAAAAGGTCTGGAGGCACTGACCTTATCTGAAGTGACCCTTATGTGTCTCATCCATCAGGTGAAAAATTAAGGGGGCCTTTCAGGTAATATTAACAACAAAATAAGGTAAAGGGGCATTCAGTACACAGCCTGAATAAGAATTGGGTGTCATTCAGTATGTAACTTTAAGAAAAGGGGGGCCATTGGGTGACAATGCTGAAGTTCAATGCGTCCTCTTCCAGAGATTCAAATTGCCATGAAATTAAGAAACTGTTTCAGGCCATGCAATTATAAAATTTTTCAAAAATGTGCGCGTATCGTGTGCAAATTTTGTTCGAGTTTGGGCATTGGGGATTTCCCATGCCTAACGGTATGGTCACCCTGAAGACCTCTAGCTCCCAACCCAACTCTTCCACTTCCCGACTACACAATACCGCAAGGGATGATTAGTACATGGCGAGTTTCCCTCCCCCCGTCCCGTCAACGAGACAAGGGGTGCTGAAAAGCCTAGAGTAGGCGACAGCATCATGAAAGTAACAAGATCAATCTGTTTAAAATTGGGAGTGGAACCCACTTGTTCAGTTCCCCAGATCAGTCACAGGATCTTGAAGGACGCACAATTTGTGAAAATGACGCCAACGTACAGTCATTTAGAAGACAACCCGCGACGCGAGCCGACCTCTACCCAACTACACAAGAACACCACATTTCTTTCAATCGGCTGCAGTCTTGTTCACAACTTGCAAAATATACAAACAAGAGTGCTCCAAATCCCTAGCAGTAGGCTACAGCATCATACAATCAATAAGATCAAGCATGGCACATGCATTCCAGTCCCTCAATCGTCCGGCAGACCTTAACACTCAACACAAGATGCTGATCAGACTGCAAGTCGGCGACTTATCTTCTGTCGTCGCCGAATGTGTGGCCGATTTAACAATGTCAGTTTTGGGCTTGCATCTTTCCTCCGCATAATCAGACTCACTGCGACCACTTCCACTGGCTCACACAACCACTCATGACGCGCCCCAACTCATCGGCTACCGCTTCCCAACCGCTCATGTGTTCAACCCGACTCCTCCCTATTCCAAAACCCACCCTCCACGATTTTTTAAGCTGCGAGAAAAAATCGTGGCGGTTTTTTTTTTTCAAATTAACCCCACCACGTGCTCCCTACCCGACACAAGGCCTCAGAGTCAGTGCAGGACAATCCCAGACTTGGCCCACTTACACCTGAAAAAGGGAAATTACTCACGATTTTTTTCGAAATGGCCAATCGGCACACCCAAAACCAGTTTGAACAGTTCCTGGAAGCGGGTTTTCATTCCTAGCAAATAATCTGGTAAGAATACAGAAATTGGGCAAGGTCTGGGACTGTTTATTTCTGTACACACTAAACTACACATGAAAGAAATACTCTCACGTTTTTTTTTCGAAATTGAGCGCAATCGGCGAAACACCAGTCTTGAGCAGTTCTGGAAGTGGTTTTCTCTTTCCTACCCTAGCAAAAAAATAAATCGCTGGGGGACTGCGCTTAAGAAATGACGCTCCCGGGCAATTCTGTTTTTGCTGACTTATTGTTCAGATGACCATATCTTGAGACCACTCAACCAAAATGAACCAATTTTTTCGGCTGGAACCTTTGAAATCCATTTTGTATCCAGTGGTGTAACCAGAACTTTGCAAATTGGGGGGAGGGCAGGCCAGCAGGGGCCAGAACATTGGAAGGGGGGGCACACCTTCCCCATGACCTGTACTTACCTTGCTTTCATGGGGCAAGAAGATAGGGAACCTTCTAACTGGTTTCCCCATTCCCCCGCTGCTAGTACGTCCACTGTTGGATCATATCTTTATATTGCTCTTTGTTCTTCGAAATGATGATTACTCTAGAAGGGTTCATTTATAATAGTTCTTAAACAAAGATAATTATTATGATTGGGGGGGGGTAGTGAATGTGTCTAAAAAGGCGGGAAAAGAATACTTCGTTGAAATAATGTAACACTGTATCCCCTGTACGTAATATTATGGGTTTTAAAATTCACAAACGTAAACAGATGATGAGCTGGTGAAGTGAGTGTAGTTTTTTTCCGAGGGGATACATTTTTCTTCAAAAATTGGGGTCAATGAAAAAGCTGGATGCTTTTTAATAGGGTCACAAACAAATTTGAATATTTTTGTAAAAAACCTGCCATTTTGATGGGTTCTAAAAAAAATTGTTTTGATTTTTATTATTACTTGGTAACCCAAGGGGGGCGGGCCACTTTTAAAAAGACTTAAATAATACTCTAGACACTAAAACAAGTTTTTGCTGACAGTTTTCTTTCATTCATTATAACTTTGGTAACAAGTACTGTCATGAAGTATGATAAAAACACTTATCTTTCTCGGAAACTGAGCAACTACGATCCGGCTTTGGAACTCCTCACATAAAGGACAAATATTTGGAGCAGTAAAAGTAAACAAATTCTTAACGCTATAACACTCTAACTTAGTTGTATTTGATTTTTTCAATGCTAATTGCCAATAGAAGAGTGCCCTTAATTCTAATGACCATTTTTTAGACAAACATTAACATGAAATGATAATCAAGGACTCCCATCCTCCAGAGGACCTCTATGTGCTCCTCAAATTATTTATTTCCCTTGATAATCCTTTTTTTTCAAAAAATACAAGAAAATTAAGTATTTCCCCTTTAAAATAACACTTTCCACCACGTGGGGTGATTTTGCAAGTGATATATGTTTCAAAATTAGCACCCGCAAAATTCACCTAAAACAACTTCCTAAACCTTTAGTAGTCATATTAGTGTATCTTGGGCATTGTTTGCTAATGCTATTTAAAACAATAAGGACAATCGGGTAATCCCCTTTTAAAATCCACTTTCCACCAATGTGGTGATGTTGTGTGGTGGTCTATTGAAATTCAACCCCCCGTTTCCCCCAAATCGACATAAACCCTTGCTTTAACTTAAACCTTCAGTCAAATAAAGATATTGGTGCATGGTTTGATAACGCTTATATTAAAAATATAAGGAAAATCGGGTATTGCCCTTTAAAAAAAAATCAACTTTCCGTCCATCAATGTGGTGCTTTTTTGTAGGTGTCCCCTTTTTGAAATCACACAGCACCCTCAAATTGGCATAAAACACTTCTTAAAACCCTTTTTAGTCCAATTAGTGGATCTTGCACAATGGTTTCATTCTACATCTATATTTAAAAAAAAATAAGGAAAATCGGGTAATGCCCCTTGAAAAAATCCACTTTCCAAATACAATGTGGTTATTTTGTAAGGTGTCTTTTTGAAACAGCACCCTCAAATTGACTTAAAACACTTCTTAAAACCCTTTAGTCCCAATTAGTGGATCTTGCACAGGGTTTCATAAAGCTATATTTAAAAAAATGAAGGAAATCGGGTAATGCCCCTTTAAAAATCCACTTCCATCAATGTGGTTATTTTAGGGGTCTTTTGAAATCAGCACCCTCAATTGGACCTAAACACCTTCTTAAACCCCTTAAGTCCAATTAATGGGTCTGCACATGTTTTCATAAAGCTATATTTAAAAAAAATCAGGAAAAT
This sequence comes from Ophioderma brevispina, assembly GCA_023653785.1. Classification (NCBI taxonomy): domain Eukaryota; kingdom Metazoa; phylum Echinodermata; class Ophiuroidea; order Amphilepidida; family Ophiodermatidae; genus Ophioderma; species Ophioderma brevispina. The sequence goes on along the minus strand of JAMKCH010082273.1, from coordinate 5,826 downwards.
CGGGTAATGCCCCTTTAAAATTCAACTTTCCACCAACTTGAACAATTTGCATGGTGCATATTCAGGACTCAGCACCCTCGAATTGTACAAAACACTTCTCAAACCTTTTAGTGTATCTTGATTAGGGTTCCCCATCAAATATGCCACCCTGGATCCCCTACTAATGCGTATGTTGATCCGTTAGAAATTGGAAAGTAAAGGCTGTCTAATCGACTCATGGTAAATTATCCATCAAAGGAGTGTCGTATTCAATGGAAGCGAGTTCTGTAATTTTAAAAATTTGTATTGGAAGGAAACATATAGTTATTGTCGTTGGTATATATATCATCTTGTTTGAATCAATGTACCGTAAAGTATTTGTGTAACTCCTAACATTTTACCAATTCATTGGTTTTCCCTTGGACTATGATTGTCTACTAGGTTAACAATCCTATACGAACATGAACATTTCAGGCAAATCTGCCGACACCGAGACTTCAAAAGAATCAACAATTGAAAAATACACCTTTTACATGTTTATAAAAAAAATATTGACTATTTAAAAAAAAAAGCAGATTTGATCTATGTGCTGAAATGCGCTTTTCCCTCCTCTCTTTATCTCCTCCTTTCTTCCTGCTCCTCTTTCTCCCCCCTCTCTTATCCCCTCTCTATATCTGTCATTCTCTCATTTCTGACGTTATATCTCTTACTGTTGTAGGTAATGACAGCCCTGGCCCACGTGGTTATGATTGGTAATCCATGATGGCTCGGCGACATAGCAGTGTTCGCCAGATGTAGACTTGGTACACTGAAACAAAGAACACCGTTGCTTCTTGTCAAACTTCGTAGTCTTGAAATCAGCCATTATGTAATTGCGGTCGTCACTGTCCTGACCCCCGTTTCGGTAGACCTCAGAAGAGAAAATCGCATAATCCCATAAGTTGCGGCGAGGTTGAACATGTTGACATGAACTTGATTGAATTATAAAGTGTTACAAGCTGTTGAAGATCATTAAAATAGGCGCTCTTTAAGTAAGGTTGGTACTTTAACTTTACTTACTCCTTTACACTGCACCCACTTTATCTGCTCCAGTTGAATTCAGCAGCCTTACGGAATAAAGTAAGCATTATGCAACGTGCACTTTATTCCGCAAGGCTGCTGAATTTCACTGGGAGGCAGGCAAATGGGGTGCAGTAAATGTACCAACCCTTTTCAGGATATACCACTCTCGTCCGTAACACCTGTACGCATCCGTGGCACTTGACCAGTTTGTTCACTTCCTTCATATCAAGATGTTCGATATAAGGTGAAAGTACCACTCAAAATGTTTAGGAGCATGTCTTTAAGATAAGATTTTACATGTAATTTCGAAGTTTTCGAATGCGTTTTACTTTGGCATAGAGCATTGGTATTGGGAGATAGGTAACTTAAATGTAATCTTTATCCTTATTCTATTGGATATATTTATTTAGCAAAGGTCCTTGTCCTTAAAATGAATGTTGGTAAGCCCTTCTGGATTAATATCGATGTCTCACATGGTTGTAAGTCTTATCCTCTAGTAATTGTGATTTTAAAAGTCAGAGAAGCCTTAGAGTTATCCCTTCAATCAATCATATCATTTGGTGGTATGTAACTCTAATGAGCAATTTCATAACCTTGAAAACGGTGCACTAATATCACAAAACACTTTCGACAGCGAAGGGATTCCCATAACCCTTTTTTTGCTGCAGCTTAAGGGGGATGACCCCCGATTTAAGTCCTATATTTTTTTTCATCTTGATAGAATGGCCTCCACCTCCAAACCCCATAGACTAAAAACGTGTTTTGTAATCCCCCCATAGAGTACTCTGTGTAAAGTAATTTGGTCTCAACAAAAATGGGGCATATTTTTTCGCTCATACCTCCAAATCAACCATCCCCTTTAGCCATAGATTTTACAAACGGGTAACTAGAGAAATAGAGCTTTCTTCCTAAAACCTAAATTTTGACCACTTCCTGAAAATCTGGGGTCCCGGAACGAGGCTATAGCGATCGATCTCAGTGACCTTTACAACTAATGGATAGTTACTTAAAGGTGCGTTTACGATCGTCTTTGGGAGACCCCCTGATTTACCCGAGTAGATCGATTTGATATCAGAGAAGTCCGTATTTTTCCTAATCTGTCGTCTGAAATTTGAGCCCCTCGAATCCATTTCAATTCCAAATCTACAAAAAACCGCCGTTTTAGTGGTTAACCACTTTATTAGCTTATTGCGTCTATCCACAAAACCTCAAGTTTGGTTCCCACGGTACTTGAATGGGGTGTATGTGCAAAGTGCCAGGCGCTCATATCAAGTAGACAAACATACACATAATCGAACAACCCACTGTTAAACTGTTCAATCTTAAAATCCGAGGATTTTCGTTTGTATCAATAAATCGTGTATTTAGCATAGTAATGTAATTTATTCCGGATCCGGAATTGTTATACAAAGCGCAGCTTTTCTTTATGGAGGCCATTGAATTTGAGCATACTCCATTCACACAGGGTTAATATTGACAAGCATTTTGTAAAGGTACAAAGAGAAAAAACACGATTTGTTAGAAATATGAGGGCGCCATCATCACTTTTTTGTTGATTGACCTGTTTTCGGTTTGTTAGATTGAATCCCCTTCAAAATATTCAAATTTCAAGTTTAGGTACTTTTTCCTTTTCCTTTAACTAACCAATTCTTTTTTTAATTAAATGCGGTGATACCCTTTTGTTCGAATGTAACTACCGTTTTAAGCCAAACGTCTAAAGAGCGTACCCAGAAGAAGTATATCGTTTCATCAACATAACTAATTTGAATTACTTACTCTCTAAAATATACAGGCCATGTGTCTGAGTGTGCTCACTGGCCAAGCTGTTCGAGACTTTATTTCAAGATAGGGTCAATTTCGTTTGTGTCTACCTTGCCGAAGCGCATCCAGAGGGAATGTGGAACTTTGGAACCTAGGTATAGCTATATGAGACAACACAAGTCCCATTGAAGACAGGATCAAAGCTGCACGGTACGGTTAAAGAGACACTGGCAAACCTTTGAGAAAATAGTGCGCCCTCAAGATTGTTCAAATCGATATTTTTTGCATGGTTTACAGCTTTTATATACAAAAGCCGCACCCGAAATAATTAAAAACTCAAATCAGCTTTCTTATGGGTAAACGGACGGATTTTTAATTTAGCGTCGCCGGCCGACGCGACAATTCGCGAAAACGACGAATATGGGCGTTTAACACAAGAACACGGACGCCGTTGCATGTTTCTCACGCTAATGTACACTGTTTGGAATTTTGACCGGTCTATAACCTTTGTGGTTTTAATATCAGTGAGTAGAGTCAAAAATATTCATGTATATACCATTTGTTGATTAAAGTTTTATGGAAACTTAAAAATTGCCTACAAATTACCTGAGGTCTTCCATATCAATTTTCTGGTGCTCGGCCCAAGAACCTTTACCTCCTGCGCAAGAGTCCACACAAAATATTTTGTGGTTTCAGGCAAGATTGACACTACTGAATCTAACCTGGATGATGCCACTTTGGCATCGTTGAGCATTTTGAGATAGTGTAGGGGGTACATTAACAGGGTAAAATTTTGTAAATGCTTTCATAATGGGTTAAAAGGTGTAAGTCATGTTCATCTGGTCCTATGGATTAAAAAAAAAGTATAGTTTGCTCTAATATAAAGGACATTACTTTTAACACACAATTCTAAAAATGGTTCAAGGTCAGCCTGGGGTAAAACCATTTAGAATGCACAGATTCTTTTCAAAATGGGCTCAAATTCTTCATTCTGTTTTGATATTAATGTCAATCTAGGTTTCACACTTTGTTGGACATTTGTGGTATACATAAGGGGGAACTAATGGAGTAGGGTCCACAATGGTCTATGGGGGTTAATCATTTTTAGTCCTGTTAGATCCTTAGCAATGATTGCATGAGGTAAATGTTTATTTTCTGTTTTAACATTCCCATACGAACATTTGAAACCTATTGAGCCATCGGATCGTTGTAAATTATTTAATCCCATGAGACCTTGACAATTTTGGTCTGTAGTGTAAACACCAAGGTTGCAGGTATAGCAAACTATACCCTTTTTTTTAAACCTTAAGGACAATAAACACTTCTATACATATTTCAAATCCCCATGAAACTTTACAAATTTTACCCCTGTTCAATTACCATTAACCCCCTTCCCTATCTCACAATGCTCAATGATGCAAGTGGCATCCATCCAGTTGGATCAGCAGGTCAATGTTGCCTAGAAACCATCAAACAATTTGTGGTGGACGCTTGCGCAAAGTCATATGGGTCCGAGCACCGGACTAAATGTCCCTATCCTGTTTGGGGGTATGTTATGTTTTATGTGTAAAATATATCTCTGTTCTTCCATGGCCTAGACTATCATTGAGAGCAAATTGAATAATTTCATATTTTGTGAAAATGTGCCAGTGGGGGCCGCTTTAAGCTACACACATTGATCAGAGCCAGCCTGCCTGAAGGGGTGCTGCTCTGTAGGCGCTCGGTTGTGATGGGATGGGGGTTATACAGCAGTAAGTCACTCTTGGGTTTAATTTATTTTATTATTAGTAGTAGTATAGTAAGTATCAGTAGTAGCTAAGTAGCAGTACGTACGTGTAGTATAGAGCAGTAAAGTATCAGTTATATAGTAGCAGTAGTAGCAGTAGTAGTAGTAGATACAAGCAAGCGCAGCAGCAGCAGCGCAGCAGCAGCAGTAGTAGTAGCAGTAGTGTAAGCAGTAGTAGGAGTAGTAGTATAGTAGTAGTAGTGTAGTGTAATAGAGTAGTAGTAAGTAGTAGTAATTAGTAGTAGGATAGTAGTAGTAGCAGTAGCAGTAGTAGTTGGTAGGATGTAGAGTTAGTAGGAGTCTAGTATAGTAGCAGTAGCATTGGTAGGAGTAGTAGGAGTAGCATTAGTAGTAGTAGTAGCAGTAGTGTAGTAGCAATAGCAGTAGTAGTAGTAGCAGTAGTATAGTAGCAGTAGGAGTAGTGATTAGTATAGTAGTATTAGCAGTAGTAGTAGTAGTAGTATAGTAGTAGTAGTAGTAGCCGTAGTAGTAGTAGGAAGTAGGAGTAGGAGTAGTGGTAGTAGTAGCTACTAGAGTAGGCGTCTTTTGTAGTAGTAGTATCAGACTGCTGTGGTCCTTTGTTCATTTAGAATTCTAACAGTCTGATACTTGGACTTGGCGTTGCTATGGTGGGTTATCGCTCCTTTCTGGTATCTTTGGGAAAAAGCGGTGTCACTCTACTTGAAATCAATTGAGGATAAATCAAACATAAATTAATCAAATAAAATAATGATTAACCTAATAATAATAATAGCAAAATTTATATCCTTTGAGTAGGTGAGAAAAATGACTAGTAAACCTGACATCACTGTAAAAATGGAGCTAGCGGTATTGTGTTGTTAGATCTAGGAGCACTTTCTCCGTAAACACAAGGCAAGGGTCCCTCCGTGATTTTGAAAAGTGGCAAAACTGGTCATTCGGGGGGATTTAAGGGAGCCTTAATCCTACACATAACAAAATATTAAATACTTAGGTTTACAGATCTTGAGTGATAATCTATACTCTTAGATTACACTTAGAAATATTTGTATTAAGCATTTGGTTTTTAATTTTAAAGAGCATCCTTGCTTTACTTTACTTTAACTCCGGTGGAACAAATTTCAGTGTAATATTGACATTAAATTAACATGAAGTTTTTATTTTTAATGATTCAAATTGTTCTCAACCTACAGGATATGAGTCCTGGACTTTCACAACACTTTAGCAACAGATCCTTCCGACCAAGCAGTAAAGTGCTG
>JAMKCH010082272.1:0-15655 GCA_023653785.1 Ophioderma brevispina | reverse complement strand
GGTGTTGGGGGGGGGGGGGGGGGTTAAATTATAAAAAAATAATTGCATACACAATCATTTCTTTACGACCAAGACGGCGTAGTCGCTGCTTATTCACTCCAGGTGTGATCTAATACATTCCAGATATGCAAAAAACAATAGGGTTCTAACCAAATGGGGGTTGCTTCTTTCTGAAATTGTCCTCGTGCTTCTTTAATTAAACATTCGAAATTGACTAAAAAATATCAAATTAATGTTCTAAGCAGAAAATTAATAGAATTTTAATCATAATTGAAGGGGTGATTTACTGAAGCATACCACTTTTCCCCTGTTTTTTTCAAATTTGGACTCTATTTACTGGACTAGTGGAGCTATATACATTCCCGTAAATGAGGATTCGGTCGGGGGCCGCTTGTGTAGAGCAGGTCAAAATTTAATAGGGCCTTTTAAGGAGTTCGTTCATCCCTCACAGAAAGGTTGACAACTTTGGTTATTAGCATGGACCCTCTAGGTCACTGCTGTCAGTTAGTAGTCTCAAATTTTGTGTTGTAACTTTTTCAATAGGGGCCGATTTAAGTTACATTAATTGTCAAACTTTTAAAAATGCTCCATCATGTTAAAATGTATGCCATAATGTCCTTCTAGTCAAATGATTTCCAAAAATATATAGTTTGTACCACTTTCGTCGACCATGGTTTTGGATTTATAGGGTAAAAATTACTAAAATGTAAAAGGTCAATCGCAATTTGTACAGGTGTCCACATTGATCTTGAAAATTACCCTAATTATGTTTTTAAATAGCTGGCAATTATTGCCTATAGGGTAAGAGTACTCCCCAAATGTATAGTTTTAGTTTTTGGTTAAATGTTTACGTACGCATAAAAAGGTTCAAAGAAGGTCAACGCCAGTTGGATTATATTATGTTGCCCTATGACCGTATGTGCCTACATTACATGATAATTATCTGCATATTGCATGTGCTGCTGCAAACTATTCTTTATTTGATACATTAAGTAAATGGACAATTGTTTTCATTCTTTATCAATTAAGCAACCTTCGATTTGGACCCCATTGAAATGACTGTTTTTCTATACATTTTAAGCATTTTAACCCTATACTAAAAAACCAATGGTCATAGATGGTTACAAACTATATACTCTTTTGGAATATGGAGGGTCTATAATATTAATAACCTACCAAAGGTGTCAAACTCTTCTGTAGTTGGGGATGAACCCGGGGATGAACGGGAGTTTTTGACCAGGTTCGTGCTCCTGCTTCGATGTCACACGAGCGGTCGAATTGGCAGAATTCATTTCATATGGCCTATTCATCACTCCCGTTAGTGTATTGAGGGGGGGGGGGTGGTCCACGTGGACCCTCTATTTTGCCGGTGGATTTTTTTTTAACTAAAACTCTGGTCACTGATATTATTCTACATTATTTCGCGGAATGCATTTGCATTAAGTGTTAAGTACGCGCGTCTTTGCAAACCAGCCATCAAATTTCTCATGTCCAAGAATTCAATTATGATTCTTTTATCATGTTATGGCCTTTATACCTAAACATAATTTTTTCAATCGTCCAATCAGAAACAGCATTTTAAACACTTAGTTGGACAAGGGGAGGGGGTTTTCACTGTTAAAAATGTTTTATTAAAATAACATCGTTTTACTGGCACTGGGACTCACAGCATTAAAATCAACGGTGTTTTTTACCAGTCATTTCAACATTCGTTCCCTTTTTACAGTTATTTGCACGTTTGATTCCCGGCTTAACAGTCAAAACGCCGTTATTTTTTAAGATATTTTAACAGTGTAGGACCCGCAAAAAGCACCTTTTTTCAAGACTCCTATTTTTGTAATTGGTACTTTTGATACGCATCTTTCATGAAATATATTAAAATCTATTGCCCCGTTTTCGGTAATTATGTGGTCCCTCACAGAAACGCTGTTTAAAAAAGTTTTTAAACAGGTGTTTAAAAAGTTTAAACAATTTTTTTACCGGGTGAACTGACAACCACCACGGGAGTGTCAGTAAAATATATTTTAAAACAATTATTAAGAATATTTTTTCCTGTTTAGTATTTTATATTTCATGTATTAAACCATAAATATAATATAAAATTCAGTTAACCCTTTATATGCTGATAGCGATCACTTTGATTTGCCATATCATCCATCAACGTCACTGTACAAACAATGGAAAAGTTACACTGCAGACCCATCACCTACCAAAAATGACATATTAAAAACACATTTTTTCTCAGTATAGGAATGGGACCTTTTAAAACACATTTTAACAACTTTTTCATAGCACATGTTAGTCTGTGGAAACGAGGCCGTGTTAATTTGTGTGCCCTTTTTTCCGAATTTGAAATAATGTTTCACTCCTAATGGAAGGTTATATTTTTTCTCCTGATTTTTTATATAAATATCAGATATCAAGTTACTGAGGAATATATATTGATACATACAGTATTCAATACCCGATTCAAAAAATATATGCTACATAAAATTTGTTTTATGTATTTCCATTCTTCTACAAATTCATGTTCTATTAAGTTTTCCGTGCTGAAAAAGAGAGCATATTAATAATGCTTTTGAAAAAAGGTCTTAAAAATTACAGCATTAAGAATTTTCCTCATAAGGCGACAAGATATATAAACCATTTTGCTAAGAGCATAATTACACTTGGGGAGGGGGATGCCTTTTAGACATATCCAAATTTCCGAGTATAATGCGTGTTTCATTTAAATACAAATTTACCGCCAAAAATGATATTCATTAGTTTTGTTCTATATATTTCCAAACTATCTTACGTGATGGCATATGAAACAAAGATAAATGAGTTAAACGTTTCAACTTGTTTTCACAAAAAGTACATCATTCATCTTCTCTCAAAAAATAATGTCGTGGCCAAGATACGGTGCGCACGACGGTATTTTAACCACCTCAAATCTACATCTGTGAACATTTGAAAGGAAAATTAAAAAAAAAAGGGTTTTACATCATAATGAGTATAAATCTTGTTCCCATCTTATACAGATATTCATATTTCTCAATTCAGTAATTCATGACTCATAAAAAACCTTTTACACCCCGTTTCTTATTTACAATGTGTGAAGATGAATGGTTATCTAGGCCTGGTTACACAAAAAATATTTTGTTTATCAAACAACCTTTTCAACCCAGTTTTATATATCTCTTAAACCCTAAAATTTACTAAAATTCGTTCTAAATATTGTACTTTTCAACAAAAATCTTCATATGTAATAAAAGTACCGTTTTCTGTTATTAATCATGATAAATTTACCCCCTCTTTCCCAGTGTCTGTAATGTTATAGGATTATACCGACTTTAATCAATATATTGTTCCATATGCACTGACGGAACATCTTTTTGAGAACAGATAAGCTAGATACATGCCTTTGAGTATTGAAGTACTATTTATCCATATCTTCAAAACATCTTTCGAAAACTAGTTTTAACATTTTGAAAAATATTCAACTAGGGTCACAAGGAACATCCGTCTCTACCACGTATTTTAAATAGTTTGGAACAAATTCAAATAATAAAAGTAGGAATTTCCAATTGTGATATCTTTTTATCCAACTTATTTTTAGAGAACTCAAGTTGAGAGGCAAAATTAACCATTTGATCCCATTTTCATATTCCTGAGTAAGTATATTCCGTGCAATTCTTGTCTTGTTGATTATCCATATAAATTGAAAAAAAAGCTTATGGGTACTTGAAATCAAATTCATCCCTTGGATTTGGGAGTGATAAACCAAAGATGATTAAATTTGGGTTATAGCTAGCATAATTGATTTTACAATACGTTTTACCAAGAAATAAATGAAAGTGTTCTTTTTGACCAATGAGTCTGTGTTTGCTTTTTTACCTTATCGCGGAGCTTTTGGTCCCCCGCCGAACGAGTTCGGAACGGGGACTATGAAATGATCAGCGTCCGTTCGTCAGTCCGTCAGTCCGTGATAAAAATGTGAACCCACGTTGGATACGATTTATCTGGAAGTGCGTAAGAGCGATGATTGTAAAATTGGTGGAAAGAAGCGGGTTGATGAGTTCTCGACCTGCTGATTAGAATTGTGGCCGTAAATTATGCTAATTAAGTATCTAATTGCATAATTTACGATTAATTTTTCCTTGCAAGGCCTGTGTACAAGTTTTGGGGTTCCGTAAGGAGATATGATGTACTTGTGGAAGGAGCGGGTTGAAGAGTCTCGACTTGATTAGGTTTTGGTCGTATTCGGCAATGAGTATGCAATGAGCTAATTTACTATGTAAAAAATAAGCGCTAATTTGCTATCTTTTTCCTTGGCTAAATGAGACTACTATGCCTTAGGGGAGGGGTGGGGTGGGGGTTGCGGGGGTGTTGGGAGGGGGTGGGGGTTGTCGGGGGTGTTGGGGAGGGGTTGGCATATTGCAGGACTGTGGGGAGGGGTGGGGCTTGTTGCAGGGTGGTGGGGAGGGGGGGTGTTGGGGTTGGAGGGAGGAGCGGTGTTGTTAGGGTGTGTTGCGGGTGGTGTTGGGGGGGGTAGTTAGGGTGTTGCGGGGGGTGTGGGGAGGGGGTAGGGTTGTTGCGGGGTGTGGGAGGGGGTAGGGTGGTTGCGGTGTGTTGTGGGGTGTAGGGAGGGGAAGGTGGGTTGGGTTGCGGGGTCGGTGGGGAAAGGGGAGGTGTGTGGTTAACAGGGGTTTTATTGGGGTGGGGTGGGGGTAGGTCGTGTTGAGGGGTGTGATAAGAGGGTGGGGTGTTTGCCGGGGGTTTGGGGTTTGTTGCAGAGTGTTGGGGAGGGGTTGTGTGGGGTGTTGGGAGGGGTGTGTGGTGGGGAGAGGGAGGATGTGAGGGTGTTGGGGAGTGCGGGGGGGGGTGGGGTGTGTGTGCGGGGTTGGGAGTGTTGGGAGTGTTGGGGTGGGTGTTGTGGGGTTGTTGCGGGAGGGGTGGAGTGTGGCGGGGTGATTGGGGAGGGGGGGTTGGGGGTGTGGTAATTGCATTTATCGCATGTTAGTGATCGCGACATTTGGAGAGGGACATATTTTACGCATCGCGTAAATCGAGTTCGACTTGTTGGTAATTCATATCATGGCATTCATTAAGATTTACCGAAAAGTTAATTCCAAGTTATTGAAACTGTTTTGAAAAAAGACCCAATTTCAACCGTCCTTCTAAATTGTCTCAAATTTTCTTACTTCTAATCTAAACTGGGACCATTTTATCTAAAATCGCTTTTACAACCAGAAATTTCTGCAAGTTGTCTATAAACTATATTCTTTGTTGAATTCTGCTTGTATCTCCCATTGTTCTTGTCTATATGACCCTGCATGATTATGTGGTATAAATTTCGTGCAAAAATTTCTTCGGGAAAGGTTTCCACGGGGGGGGGGGGGGGTCCATTGGACCCCTTGTCCACCTAACGGAAGAGGAAGGAAGACCTTGTCAGTGGCGGCACGGGGGGGGGGGCCATGGCGGCTTTGCCCCCTCAAATATTTTCTTGCCCCTAGTTTGCCTACCCCATGGATGAAAAAGAAAAATGGGAATTTTTTGGCAAACATCCTGCGATCTTGGGGCCAAAAATCACCAAATTTTTGGGAAAAATCAGCGATTTGGGCCAAAATTGGTTTAAAATCTCCAAATATTTGATACTTTGCCCCCACCCCAGAATTCACTTTGCCCCCCCCCCCCAAAAAAAATCACTTTGCCCCCTGTTCCCCCCCACCGGTCAGCTTGTCCACTTAAGTGATGAATCGCGGTCACAAACACCATGATATACCTCAAAATTGAGGACTGAATCAATGCCTTTTAATTTCAAACTATATTTTTGACCAGCTTGGGATTTAATTTGGCACACGTATTCAGCGTTGTTGCAGTTATTTGAAAAAAAAGTGAAATTGGATAAGTGATGAAAATATCTGATGATGATTGAAAATTAACTTGAAACATTTTTATGATTATCTTACTTTCTTGAATGATCAAAAATTTATATCAATACCGATTTTAAATATTTTAAATAAGACCCTCTCTTGGTACTCAGTAATTTCTGCACGAAATAATCAATTATAAGACTGGATAAAAGGTGATGGGCGGTTTACGCTTTATTCCATGTATAGACTTGGAGCGAGCGCCGGCTTGAAAAGTCCTTCTAGTATTCGAGTTACCCCTCCCCACCGTACAACAAAACACAAACCACCTTTATTTGAAGGAGTTAAATATATAAGATTGAAGAAAAATGAGGGTGGTGGTTGAAATATTGGTGGCCGGGATGATTTCTATGCCGAAAAATGAAAATTTGGGCTGCAAGTTAAGGCAAATTATTTATTTTTTATATTTTTTAGGTAAAAAATATTACAATCTTATTTGTATGTATCCTTTTTGTTATTGATATAGGCTTTATACATTGAATAAAGGCTTCAGGTAATACTCGTTGTTGTGGTGACATGTGATAAAAAAGGATGCTTTTTTTAGGAAAAAAGGTGATGATTTTGGGAGCTTCTAAATTCTATACCCTTATATATGGAATAAACAGAAAGAAAATCTATAATATAAATGTCAGAGAGTATAGTTATGGCATGATGATTAACTTGTTTTGCTAAGAAATTAATAAATCTTGATATCTTAAGTTTTTCCCCAAAAACGTGATTTTTTACCCAAAAAAACACCCCGGCCACCACATTTTCACCCAAAAACCATCATTTTTTAAAAATTATTTATTACTAACTCTTCCGATAGAAGTGGTTGCGTTTTGTTGTACCGAGGGGAGGGGTTGTCGACAATTTTGCAGTCCAACCGCGGCCACTATTGGTTTATTCTTGATCAAAGTCTTGCACAAGGACACACCCTTCTTGACAAATTATACTTGTAGTGTTGTTTTATCACGATCGCGATATTCGCGAAAAATAAAATAAAATACTTGGGACCAGCTATTTTTGGACAGACCTGCACTATTTCCAATGGAAGAATTCACAGAGAGGAGATAGCGAGATTTTAGCTTACAATGAAAGTTTAACCATACATGTTAAAACATGGTATAGAATTGATCACGCCTTTAAAGTAATTGCCCCACAATGCACCAGTTTTGGGAAATTTCAACCAATGAGGGTAACTGTGATCCACAAAAAATTCTGATTCTTGACACATTAAAAATCCGACTTTTGCACTCATTTTAACCCACCCAATTAAGTGCTAGTACTTTTAAGTATAGCGACTTTTATAGAGATACAATGAGTGAACCACTCCAAAATTAGTGGTTTGTAGGCCTACTTTAAAGAAGAAAGCAAAATTCCACTCCCCCCAAAACGATGTGCCAAAAATCGCTTTCAAAAATTGAATTTGTCAAACTTCCACAAGAAAGGTTAAACAGCTATAATGACCTTTGTGTATTGAGGGTGTGTAAACACGGTTGGAAAAAATGATTATAACTGTTAACAGTGTTTTTGTTGGAAGGAGTATTGCTTTTTTATAAAATCACTATGGGGAAGTTTGGCAACTGGGCATGGGTGAGTTGAGCATATGAAAAATGCGCACAATTTCCTCCCAAAAAAAAAAGTAAGAAATCACATCAAAAATATTATTTTTAGACTTAAATTTTCACTATATCAAAACCGTTTGGGGGAGAGGCTTTTAAAATGGCCAAAATTTGATTCCCATGCTATGACACATATATGGTGCATTTCTATGGATGCTTTTCTTAACTTACCCATATGTGACTGAGCTAAACTTACCCATCGCTGCGGTAAGTTGAACCAGTTTTCAAATAGTTTGGCATCTCACTAGCCCTCAATTCGGTCCACGGTGATGAAAACCAATAAGCGACTGAAATTTACACTAGACTCTCAAACCCATTACTGTGTCCTACCAGGGAACAACAATCTATGGGAATTGACTGTGGCTGTCTGCCCATTCCCGTAATCAGATTTTCAAGTTCATCATCACACTTCCGTTTGGAGCTTTCCGCGGTTGGGAATATTAGCGAGATTCGACAGCTTACAGGGACATAACAACCGGTCCCAATGCACAAGGGCACCACAGCAACCAGGTATGCATGTCGATCACGTGGCAGCAGATGCATACCCCAGATTCATATCAAATAAGTTTTGCCGCTATCGTCAAATGGCAGCGCTAGGTGGCAGTCACCAATTTGGCTGAGTCACTGCAGGGGCCTCTGTCCCACCCTTCGCTGTTAATTCAAGGAGCCCTGTGCATTTGGACACGTGGTGGCAGGGCTGTCCGGGGGTGGTAAGCTGTGAAAAGTCATCGAGTTTTTATTTGAGCTCCGAGTGTATAGCATTATTCTTTTAACCAAGTGCGCTCTAAACCCAGAGACAGAGCGGACTGGGGGTAACAGTTCTAGCATCTCATTCACATTATCTCTATGCAAAATATTGTCAACAAATTGTGATATCTTTTATACTATGAAACGTTGAACCCATAGGCCCTATTTTTAATTTTAAAACACATTGCATTTGGCTCTTCTCTTGAGCAGATGGGGGGGAAATAAAATGTAAAAAAAGTGGCTCAAATTACCCCCTTGACGAATCGTTGCAAGACACATACAGGATTCGGGGGGGGGGGCTAAAATTTGAGAAATTTGCAGGCTTGGCGAGCTGAAATTTTCTAAAAGTTCAGCTTATGAGGCCAACATTCGGAAAAGGTGACTGAATTATGCTTCAACTGGGGGTATTGGGAAACTGCGGAGAGACGCGAAAAAGGCAATGGGGTCTTGGCCGCACATAACCAGTACTCTTTCCAATGTAAGTGCCCCCCCCCCCGCCCCCGGGGGACAGGACTACAAAGTATAGTATAAGCATATTGGAAGGATTATGGGATTGGTTTCAAAACACCCCCTCGACAAAAACACACGGGGACAAAACCCATCTAATCAAAGGAGGATTAAAACTGTCAATAGTGAGAATGTTTCAAATCCAATGCAATGCGAAGTCAGTGTGAAAACATCAACATCAACGTACCATTAATATGTCAACATCTTTGACGTGATCTGCTACAGTACAAGCTAACAACACTCACGGCATTGAGATAAAACTAGTCCCATTTGGATGTCTTACCCCGATTCTTATTGAAATAATATAACACCGTTGTCTAACCGCAAGCCTAGTCTGCACCAACTTGAGACGAACATGTTGTAGTAACATCACCACAGTATAATGCCAAGAAAGGTAGGCGGTTAGAAATTAGAAGTTATTTAAAAGCGAAGTAAAAGGAAAAAATCTTTAAATCCAAAGTTTTAAAAAAAAAAAAAAAAAAAAAAACTAAATCAAGAAATCGCCACTTCGCATTAACGTTTTGTAGGCACTACATGAACGTGTTTGAGGAGGTTTGATCATACCCCAGATTATACAGGTTTTATGTTATACGGTAGTTCCAACACTCCTAATAAGAATCACATTATGCCATTGCAACTCACTGAAATTTCACATGAAGATTTAAACCACAAGATGTGAGTGGCAATAATGCTGAAATTACCCTCCTAATTACGCAACAGGGATATATTGCGAGTTTTAGTCAAAATGCAATGAAAAATTTCATTGAATTCAGTGAGTATAGGAAGTAAAGTAAACATTTTTACAACGAACACATTTGAAAAACTCTCAAAATTAGTTATTCTTTGTAAATAGTTACTGGCTTGGGTGCTAATATAAACCTGCAAGGTTATTGTATTTATCCCACTTTTCCACTGGCATTCAAAAATGAGTTGAGATGCTATTATTACAACATCAATGAACATAATTGCCAGTTCAGAAAAGGCCATCAAAAAAAACATCTGAGGGTCAGGCCATAATAGCATAGAAGAGTTCAGTCATCAAGTTTAATTCGGCGTTGTTTCTTTGTTTTAGCGTTTTGTGCAATAATTTGGGGTTTGGGTGTTACATTGATTATTTATTGGATCTGTTGCCTGGTCTGCTGGTTTCCTCCACTCTTTTTCTTTAAAAGGACCCCAATGGAAAGAAGCTTCCTATTTTGAGGTTTTTGGGCTATCCTTGGTCTCTTTGATGCTGACTCCATATCCAAAATTCCAATTTTATATCTGTAATCGTGCAATTGATCCATTTTTGTCTGTATAGTGTTAATGTCCTATATATCCTTTGACTGTCGTGCTATATTTTTGATATGTGAGTACTGAATAATAAATAAACCAATAAATAACCCCCCCCAATCACAAATATTGCCAGTTGATAATAAAATACAAACAAGAAAAAAATAAAATTCTAGTGAATGGTGGAGCATACAGGTGCCCTACACCTCTCGAACTGACCAACAGCAGGCCAAAAAAGGAGGAAGAGTTGAGGACAAATGTACAAACAATTAGCAGTCTGGCATCGTGACAATGACAGAACATGGTCCCAAGTACAAATGAAGATGATCTAGTGGTGGGAAAGTTCGGTCCTGGGGGTGTTTCACTGAGTAAAACCAACACAAACTCATCTACAATTATGTTTTACAGACCTAGATGACACATACAAATACACTGAGGTCATATTTAGGGACAGAGCGAAGAAGAGAAAGAGCAGACAGCCTTGTTTTGTAATCACTTTTTGGGTAGCCAAGACTGCATTGTGTGCCATCTCGGGGATCCTTCAACAATAGTCATGTCAATACTGATGTTAGGTTCCACTCCAGGGGCGCACCTACCATATTTACATGGCTAAATTCAAGGGCCATGCAAATTCGGGAAAAGGTGAGGAGCAATTAAAACCCAACAGCTCTTTTGATATACCAAGTTTTGTTACATTACTGATCCATTCTATTAGTGATCATTCCAGACCAGAGCAGAGGATATGTCAAGGCCAAGGTCTTTAATTTGATAACAAAGGTCTAAAACAGATCCCATTCATTTACAATCATAATCTGGCCGTTGGTAATGGATATTAAGTTGACATTTGGAAAGGTGGAATAAGGTTCTCACATTTTGCTTCCAGTATAGGAGAGCATCTATGTCTACTTGCATGAGATCCAATCAGACACATCAGTTAATATCTTATAACATTGGATCATCTGCCAAAAGAGCTAAAATGTTCTGGGCAACACTGGGCATTGGCCCCAAAATGAACCTTGAGGCACCACCTGACATCACAGGAAGCCAATCCAGAATTATCCACATGTCACACATCTAAAACCTCTGTTTCCTTCCAGTTAAATAAGCTTGAAACCAATTATAAGTTCAAAGTGAATCTAAAAATGATTTGCCAGTTTGGGAAGTAAGAATGGGTGACAAACATTATCGAAGGCCTTCTTAGAGAAATCTAGGTATATAATGTCGAATGCCAAGAAATTGTCACTAACTCAATTGAAAGATGATAAAGCATGGCGGTAGTAAAGGAACAACGAATTGGTTTGTATTTAAAAGGTGACTAAGAGATTTCCTGAGGCAGGCGCCCTCAATTTCCAAAAAAATGTTTATGCATGTACATAATGCTTGGCCATTGTACTAATCACTGTGTGAAATTGTAAGCTTAAATCGAATTCCTTCATATAGAAAATCACACCTTTGTTTATATAAAACTCAGGATCCGGATTTTTGTTATACACAGTTATCCTATGGGACGTAAATACTACACGTAAAATGCTGTTTTACTGCATCAAAACGGAAAATTGGATTCATCGCAAATGTCAAAATTGTGCATTTTTGGTACGGGTATATCTTTAGTTGATATTTTCATTATTACACAAAAAAAAATATTTTGAAATCTCTGAGTCGACCTTTAATGTAATAACAATGTCAAAAAAATGCCCTTTCCACCACTTCCTACAATACATAATGACACTGGTCTATAATTCCATGTATAAAAGAAAAGGCAGTAATTTTTATCAGTTCTGTAATTTCCACAAAATGCATATCAAAATTAAAGAAAACCTTAACCTTGCAAATGTTCTAGATTGATTAGTGTATATTGTGCACCATGACCTGATATTTGACTTTCACGCACAAACAATGATCTTTGTTTATTATGTTACTGGTGTAAACCACAATCAGTGTTGAGGAAGATTTTGAGACGTCATCGCTTTATGTCTATTTGCATGAGACTATGCACAAATTTTGAGTTCAAATTTTTTTTTGGTTCAAATTTTATCAGCATAACAGATCGTACGCAGACAGAAATATGTAATACAGTATCAATAGATAATTAATACATAAGATCACTTTGTTAGCCTGTGCTAAGATGAACTGGGGAGGTATATGAATGATATGTAGGACAGCAATGGACAACCCGATTAGGGCTTATGGTTATTGCTGGCCAGTAATACCTAACAGTAAAATATATCACTATTACATAAATGATACCAAACAGCTGTTTGAAAGTGACAAAACCGAGCATAAAACCAAAAATATCAACGGCGAACACACTTCCTGACGACCAAGATGAGAGCATCATGCCTCCAACACATCCGGTGAAATTGATGAAATTCCCACCGCGGGCAAAATGTGATGTTTCCTCAAAATCTAGTTAAACACGGCTTTCTATGGGGAATAAGAATAACGAACATACAAATCAGACCCCATAGGCTACATGTCACGTTCCCGCAATGGATATTTCCTGATTTTGCGGAGGTAATAGGTGTGTATGTCCCTACGTCTAAAACGTTGTCAAAATTGTGTCGCCATGCTTAAAATCGCTCTAAAATAAAAGAGACAGATTTGCATGGGGTCCACACAGCGTGATAAAGTGTAATCGAATAGAATAGTTATAGGTACATACATAACCAAAAAAACAGAGGACAAACAAACAAAAACCAATACAAATGTCTAAGATAAAACACTTAACGGGAATACAGGATCCGGGAATTTGGACAAGAAGGAGCGGACTTTCAGCATGTCTTGCTGAGGTATTGTAATAATATTTCATAATGAGGGAGCAGAGATAGAAGAGGTAAGGGGGTGAAGAAAAGTAAGGAAAGTGAAGAGAAAAAGGACTTGGGGAGAGATTTAAAACAGAATTGGACTGGTTGATGAAAAGTTTTTTCGGTTGAGCTTTACAAAGTATTTTTGTTTGTAATTGTTGCGATAGATTCTGGGAGATCATTCCAAATTTTGCGCCGTGATACTGAATAAAGTGCTTTTCAGAGGACGATTGGGGAGGGAAGATGACGTTTATCGGCTTGTATGGGGTTATAGTGGGATTTGTCTGTTTGTGGGAAAGTAATTGCTGAAGTTCGGGGTAAATGATTGGTTTTGATGTCAAACATGCAGAGCGCCGTTTGGAAGGTGGTTGAGGTGCTCTAATTTAAGTGTTTCAGTGAAGATGAAATTAATGCAAGTGTGAGTTCTGGGGGGTGGAGTTTGTGATAGTGCAGACGGCCCATTTTCTGGTGATATTTAGTTTAGTGAGTCGTGAATGATAGTTGGGGGCCCCAGATATGTTACAGTAGTAAGGTATGGGTTGAGAACTCAGTGTGTGGTACATGATTTTAAGTGAGTCGGAAGGTGGATTTGTTAACTCTGTAGATTGTACCATGCATGAGACGCGTTGGTAGTGACAGAGTTGATTGTTCATTCCACCATGTTAGCCTTGTCGTCGGATTGTGATGCCAAGTCGAAAATTGGTTGAGTGTACCTGGAGATTGTCTGGTTATCAATTGTTAATACTTTGGTTGGATTAGGTGTGTGTAGAGAAAAAGATGTAGTGAGTTTTTAAAACATTGAGCGAAAGCTTGTTAGCCCGAATCCAGTCAGTGATTTTAGCGAGTTCATGATTCATGTTGTAAAAAAGTGCATTAATGTTGGGGTTTGAAAGGAAAAATGTTGGGTCATCTGCAAATAAGATTAGTTTTAGTGTGGTAGAGATGTGGTGATGTCATCATGTAATGATGAAAAGTAAGGGTCCACGGATTGAGCCTGGAGGGACGCCAACTGTGATAGGTTGGATGGATGATGCGGTGGAGTTTACGTAGAGTGATTGTGAGCGGTTGTAGGTAACCTCCTGAAACCACTCCAAGCTACTCCACGGACACCGTAATGATAAAGCTTGGAAGAAGAATGGGGTGGTCAATGGTGTCGAAAGCCTGGGAGAGATCCAGGAATACACTCATGGTGTGGAGTTTATTAACTTAGGTTGGTTGTTAGTTCAAGGAGTGCCATGTACGTCGAGCGTTGGGCCTAAACCGTATGTTCAGAGCACAAGATGTTGTGCTTGTTGAAGAATGAAGACAGAAGGTGTACAGACTTTTTCTAAGTAGTTTTGAAAAAGATGGAAGAAAGAGATGGCGGTCTAATTGGCAATGTATGTGGATCTGGGTTTGTAAATAGGAATGACTTCTGGATGACTTTGAGGTGATCTGGGAAGGTTCCGGTGGAGAAGTGATTGGTTAAATATGTGCTATCTGAGGCGAAATGATGTTATCCATATGATTTGTTAGCAATTCCCAGGATCTATTCTTGTCGTACCCGCACTTTTACCAGCTTTTAACAGGTGGCGAAGTTTTGTGCATTTCTCAACAGTAACTGGATTCAGGAACATGAGGTGCATGTGTTTGGAAGGTGTTCGTAATGGGTTATTTGGAAGGTGGTATTTTGGGGAGCTAAGTTTTGACCCAGGTTAGTGAAGTGATCGTTAAGTGGTTGGCTATGTCAAGAGGGTCAGTTATCTGTATTATTATGAGTGAAGGTCAGGGATTTGTTTAGTGGATACCATTCCTACCTTGAATGTTGTTGAGGAATGTCCTAGGTTTTGGTGAGACATTTTTGAGCTTATGATTTGTTCGGGGTTAGTTTTTTCTGGCAATCAGGAATTAATGTGAGTTAATTTGTTGTGGTTTGTTGGATGTTGTTTGGTTGTGGTGTGTTTTCTTCAGGTCTGTTTTAAAAGAGGCCGTGCTTGTGTTTGATTGACTTGGAAATTGCTATTGTCATCCAGGAGCGTTATGGTTACGATTTTTAGGGTCTTCTTTTGTAAGGGGCCTGATCGTTGTAAGTTTCGTATAGTGTAATTAAGTTGTTGTACGCTATGGTAGGGTCATTTCTGTGAGTATATGTTCCCAGGATTCAGTGTGGGTCGACGGTTTAAAATGTGCGAATGTTGTGAATCTCTGTAGTCAAGTTTCGTTATTGTTTTTGTGGCATGCTTAGGCTTAAGTGATGTAATGAGAAATGGGGGGTTTTTTGGGGGGGGGTGGGGAAGTGATCTGTAGTGTCAGTGACAAATACTTCATTTTTTCATGAATTGTTTTGGTCTATGTTATGGAATGGTACATACTTATCTTTGATTTAGGAGCAAAAAATGCATTTCCACATTTCTTAATCTCTTGCAGTATAGATGCTTATCCCTTAAAGGTGCAATGAGAGATTTTGAGTACGTAAATATTTTGTCATAATAGTAATTCCATACATAAAATAGTGCTCATAAGATTTGTACCGGTATTGTGCTACAGAAGTGTCTTAAAGAGAGAAAGTGAATTTGATTAGCTTAATGTCAATACAAAACATAGGCTGTTTTATATTTGCTACTATACGAAATTAGAAATTTTCACAATTTTTGTCAAAGACGCACTTTCTCAGCTTACTCTTTTCAGATGGGGATATTTTGCTGGAAAGCGTTAATCAGGGCAAACCCACGATACCCAATTATCGGCTTAGGTCAACGAAGCAATTGAGAATAAGTATCTTACCCAGGGGACACAAACACGATGACCACAGTGGGGTGTGTGCTTT
>JAMKCH010082269.1:0-12573 GCA_023653785.1 Ophioderma brevispina | reverse complement strand
ATGGAATCGTAAAACACGATCAAGGTCCGATTGTTTGAGCTTCCTACCAATATCGAAGTTTTAGTTGTTATTCTTCCAAGATAATTTTACATATCAGCACAAATTACATAGGTTTAATGTTAGAAAACAAGTACATTAAAAATGAATTCGGAGAGAAAACAACATAAACAACAGAAGGGAAATTAAAATAATTTAATTGTGAATATCGGATATAAATGAAAAATTCAATATAACAAATTTTAAAGATGGCGCGCCCCTGTTCGGTACCCCGTAGATTAATAACTTCCGAGGAGTTAATGGAAAACAAAAAAGGGGATCAAATGAGGGTCGGTATTTTTTAAACTGTCAGACTATAATTTTCAATAGATGTCAATGACGTCCATACGCGATTGCCTATAAGAGCTTCGCTTCGCGCTCGCTTATTATATTGCCCATTCCAAATCGCCTCGTATAAATGTCCATGCTAACTTCAATCGCTCTATTATTAACTCGCACAAATCGGTCATCCTGCCTGACCGTTCCTTTGATTATAATGAGAGACCCTATATTAGGGCCAATCCTGCTGTTCTGGGGAAAACAGCTGTTTAATGGTCTGTGACTCTCTTACCGTTCAAGGAACATGAACCGCACCACCACAGAAAACGGACCTCGGACTGGGGGGGGGGGCAGTTACAAAATGGCTGCCTTATTGAGAAACGTGCTTCTTTAAGCGCTCTGGTATCCGTAATCTTTGCCCTGCCTTTGAATGGTTGGGAAAACTTCGATATGGGTTTATGGTGTTAAATAAACGAAACCAAAGGAATGATGGAATTAAAATTGTAACTCTCTAGTACACCTTATGATAAGTATGGTACTGCATGTTGTAAAGTGACAATATAGGCCTATTATTTTGTAAACTCTATGAGATCTGCCCCGCTGCCCCGCTGGCCTATTTTTCCTAACGAAACTTGCTACGTTTATAGGACACCAGGGTCGGGGGGTGAGGGAGAGCAGAGAGAGCTCTATGGCACGCTCCACTTAACAAATCATGGCGAGTTTCATGCGTGTAATAGAGTTACCGCTATATGTCGAGTTTACAGCTGCCTATCCAGTTTTTGAACTCTATGTGCCGAGGTTCATAAATCATGTCCAGAATAAATCATTGTCCAAGAATAAATCAGTGGACGAGTTTTAAACAAAACTGGACATGATTGTTCAACATGTGCAAACTGGGAAATGATTTGTTTCTCAACATGAGCAAACTCGACCATGATTTTTTTCTCAACCTGAGCAAACTGGACAGATTTTTTCTCAACATGAGCAAACTCGACATGATTTTCGATGTTGGGCGAAGGGGTACCGAACGGAACCTGATCCGTGAATTTGTCCAATTAGACAAAACTACGTCTTCTTTATTTACAACTTGATCCTATTGGGCCTAAGAAATAAAAACATTTGTGAAGTACAAACATGCATACACGTACTCATCATGCAGAGGTTACAATTTATAATCTAAATGATGTTGTAAAATACAACCATTCCCTTGGTTTCATTTATTGGTAAATACGGAGAAAGTACGTGTTGACATGCTACTTTATCACACAACTTTGAAGTAGATCCCGATCTTAGATAAAAATTCAGTTACTTATACCCATCGACCTGTGTTTGAAGTGTCGGTGTTTCTGAAAATAGTTGAATTATTTACGAGTGGTAACAATCTGTCACTCATAATTAAACAGCCAAACTCTAGTATGCCAAGTAACTCATATCGAAGTTTTACCAAACAGAAACCTTTGGAACCAAGACAAATTGCCATTAAAATTAATATAGGCCTAAAAGAACGTGGATAAAAACAAAATACTCAAAATCGAAAAATGCTAACTTTTAAAACCACACTGTCTTAGTTGTTGATAAAGAGCAGCAGCGAGCAATCACCACTCTCTTGCCCACCAACATGCTCGTATCTCAACGACTAATTGTTATTCATATCAAAGGAAAAAAAAAAACATGTTATCATACACAGGACGGTGAGCAGGAAATGAACGTTTGTGTTAAACTCGGCCCAGTTCAAATCGCCGCAATTTTACCTCTCCCCATTTCAACTCGGCCAATACAAACTCGCCCAATACCCAATTATTAACACGCCCCCCCCCCTCCTCATGTCGAATCGATCCTTATCAATTCGCCTATAAAAAACTTCCCCACTTTTAACTCGCAAATCTTAACTCACACTATTATCTCCCCAATATCAATTTGGGCCCCAAGATCCCCCCAATTCGATTACCTTATTCAGCCCTATCTTATAATTTGAAATCATATCAAATATCTTCGGAAGACCGATATAACTTCAGCACCCCACTTTGTTACGAAATTGTTACAAGTTTATACAATTTGGTAACAACGATGCAATAGCATTCGTGACAACTGCTGCTGCTCTATGCGGTATAGTAAAATACTGTAACTGAATCTGATAAACCTTATGATTAGGATTGATATGTCGTCAGACAGCTTCATATCAACTCATATCAACTCGCACTACCACTTTAACAACTTACAAATACTTCAAAATAATATTCTGACGATTACTTCGCACACACTATAGTAAACAATTAATAGTTACAAACGCCTTAATTGTTTTGATATACTGCTCAACATGAGGCAACCTGGACATGATTTTTTCTTCAAAATGAGCAAACTCGCCATGATTTTTAGATGTGGGCGACGGGTCGCACGGCAACCTGCATCCAGGTCTGAAATTTGTCCAATTAGACAAAACTACGTCTTCTTTATTTACAACTTGATCCTATTGGGCCTAAGAAATAAAAACATTTGTGAAGTACAAACATGCATACACGTACTCATCATGCAGAGGTTACAATTTATAATCTAAATGATGTTGTAAAATACAACCATTCCCTTGGTTTCATTTATTGGTAAATACGGAGAAAGTACGTGTTGACATGCTACTTTATCACACAACTTTGAAGTAGATCCCGATCTTAGATAAAAATTCAGTTACTTATACCCATCGACCTGTGTTTGAAGTGTCGGTGTTTCTGAAAATAGTTGAATTATTTACGAGTGGTAACAATCTGTCACTCATAATTAAACAGCCAAACTCTAGTATGCCAAGTAACTCATATCGAAGTTTTACCAAACAGAAACCTTTGGAACCAAGACAAATTGCCATTAAAATTAATATAGGCCTAAAAGAACGTGGATAAAAACAAAATACTCAAAATCGAAAAATGCTAACTTTTAAAACCACACTGTCTTAGTTGTTGATAAAGAGCAGCAGCGAGCAATCACCACTCTCTTGCCCACCAACATGCTCGTATCTCAACGACTAATTGTTATTCATATCAAAGGAAAAAAAAAAACATGTTATCATACACAGGACGGTGAGCAGGAAATGAACGTTTGTGTTAAACTCGGCCCAGTTCAAATCGCCGCAATTTTACCTCTCCCCATTTCAACTCGGCCAATACAAACTCGCCCAATACCCAATTATTAACACGCCCCCCCCCCTCCTCATGTCGAATCGATCCTTATCAATTCGCCTATAAAAAACTTCCCCACTTTTAACTCGCAAATCTTAACTCACACTATTATCTCCCCAATATCAATTTGGGCCCCAAGATCCCCCCAATTCGATTACCTTATTCAGCCCTATCTTATAATTTGAAATCATATCAAATATCTTCGGAAGACCGATATAACTTCAGCACCCCACTTTGTTACGAAATTGTTACAAGTTTATACAATTTGGTAACAACGATGCAATAGCATTCGTGACAACTGCTGCTGCTCTATGCGGTATAGTAAAATACTGTAACTGAATCTGATAAACCTTATGATTAGGATTGATATGTCGTCAGACAGCTTCATATCAACTCATATCAACTCGCACTACCACTTTAACAACTTACAAATACTTCAAAATAATATTCTGACGATTACTTCGCACACACTATAGTAAACAATTAATAGTTACAAACGCCTTAATTGTTTTGATATACTGCTCCATATGAGAGTTAGAGAATGAGAATGACAACTTCAAAACACACTGTAACGAATTACATGATAAAATTGGTCCCCATTATTAGCTTGCCCCATATCAAATCGCCCAACACCGTCAGCTCACTTTACGACCTAAAAATAATCTTCCAGTAACGATAAAATTTTAGCAACTCGAGTCGACAAAAGGTTGTTACAAAGTGCGATAAAAGTTTTAAAAAGGAGAACTTCAACGCACTAATAACAAATTGATACAAAGTGCTATTACGCTGCTGCTGCTACTCTAGATCCCTACAATCCCTTAATGCATTTTTACCACTTTGCTCCAAAAACCACGGAGCCTGGTGTTTTACAACAGAGTACCGCTATTCTTTTTTGCGGTAGGTCAATTGGCTGGTCATTTCCTCTTAGTAACCCTACAATATTTAAATGGCCAGGATTTTGTACTACTAATCGTTGGTGTTAGGTGTCGAAGTTTTGGCTTTCTCTTACTGTATTCCCTAACGTCCCTAGAGGAAAAATGTGAACGAGAACCGCAAAAAAAGTGACGCGTGGTTAGGGGTAGCGGTATTATTATTGTTAGATCTAGGGTTAATTTCCCCCTTACTCAAGGCAGGTGTCCGCTCCTTGATGTTTGAGGTTGCATTTTGGAACAGTTTTAAAGGACATAGGGATTAGAGCTAGAGCCGCTTTAATGCACATGTTGCAGTTTTTTTAAAGGGAAAACTTAACCACTTTGTAACAAAATGTTTACAAAGTGCATATATAATATACGCTATAAATATTATTTAACACATGGAGTGGTTTCATGAAAAAAAAAAAAGGAATTATACTACCATCAAACATTTGTCTGGCCACGTTGCTATTGAAATTGCGCTGGGTACTGTACGGTTATGCGACACATCAAAAATGACGCTTTGTAAAGTGTAATTATTTATGGCATTGTATGACACTAGATTATATTATATAATATTATATATATATCTATATATATTATATGCGTAAGAGGTGCTTATACCGTAGCAATTGGGGTCTGTCATCATAATAGTATTATATTCGTGAGAAAGGTCAAACAGTAGAACGTAGCAACTTTGAAACCCATTTTTTATTACTAAGCTTCTCGGTCAATGGAACCTTCATCAGAGATCTGTAAATTAAAGACATATACAAGGAATTAAACTTAAAATTAGGGATTATAACCCATATATCACCTTACCTATTGATTATCCATCATGTACGCATTTTATAAAAAAACATCCCCACAATCATAAATACACACCCACAAAATACATACATACACTCTCACGTACATACATACACGCACACACACACACCAACACCCCACACATACACCAACCACACGATAATTTGTACAAACCCCACAACCACAACACTCATTACTTCAATCGCCAAGATTATTCTGCCAAATTCACCTTTTCTTCCCTTGACATCTAAAAAATGTTAAAAAAAATTTTAGACAAATTGTTTTAAATTTTAAAACTGGGCCAAAAAATAGGCCTACCAATCGGGTAAAAACCCGTGCCTGAATACTCTAAGATCATAGAATGAGTTTTAAAAAATCTTTGATGATATTTATAAATATGGTATTACATTTAGTGGATTAGATAAAACATACCCGTGTTGAAAAACAAAGGCAAAAAAACGGCCTTTTTCTTATCCTAGCTCCAGGTAGTCCGTCCGGCAACGATATATTGAATAGCCATTGACAGGGGGGGGAGTGGCACGGTGAACAAGGGTTAACAATTCCAATAAGCCAGGTGTCAAATAAAAGCAGGTTGATCCACATACCGCTGATACCAAAGCTTATTGGAATGGACTTGGTTAAGGAACGGAAAGCTAAAAGTGACAATATTATCTAGAATGATTATTCGAAACTATTAAATGTTATTTGAAATAGGTAAATATTGCACATGAAAATTAAAACTGAAAATTATGAAAGATTTATTACTCATCAACAAATACCGTTTGGTATACATGTTTGCAACTTAGTAGCCAATATGATTCCCTTTAAGGATTTGTCTTAATCCATTTTTATTCCTAATTGTTCTATGCCTGAATTAGAGATATCATCGAAGGAATGATTGGGAAGATTAAAGTGTCTACCTATGGGAAGGTTTTTGCTATTAGACTGAAAGATGTTTGTTATCGCTTTTGTGGTTAGCAAACCTTGTGTATAAAGTGGTCGTGGTTTTACCCACATATTGTTTAGCACACCTTTGCACGTAATTGATAAAATTAACCACTACACTCACTAATTGTAAGTTGTAATCCTTGTATAGGTCTTTTTAATGTACAGATCTCTGATGAAGGTCAATTATTGACGAACGAAAGCTTCGTAAATAAAAAATGAGTTTCAAAGTTCTACGTTCTACTGTTGACATTTTCTCACGAAATATATATATATATAATATATAAGAGTAATGTAAGTGTTCACAATGTAGAGAGTGCTTCAAGTCGAAAACGAGCTAGTATATTCTATGTGGGTGAACTTGGCTAGTACATGATGTTACATACAGATGTTGCGTATGGACAGACATTAAAAAATAAGGCGTGCCACATCATCAGGTGCAGTTTACTACTGGCAAAGCCCAACGGTGAGAGTGACGCCGATTGAACAAATTGAAAAGGAAACCAATCCAGGCAAAAGCAAACCCTGGTACTGGTCTTCCACAGAGGTTCCACGTGTGTAAGGAGATTCTGACTCACTGTGCGAGGTTACAATGGAAGTCATTGATGGGGCTTTGAGACGGGTGAGTTAATGGGCTCCTTCCTTATATCCAAGGTCTCACAGAAGTATGGGTAACCAAATAGGACTTTACCGTGATGGATGGTCTGGCAGCATTAACGAGACACAAGAAGAAATAGACATGATTAAGAAGGACATCTGCAAGGTCTTCAATGATCATAACCTAAGCTTGACCCTAGAAGCTAATAAGAAAATAATTGACTCTCTAGATATAACAATGGACTTACGCACAGGAGTGTTTAAACCATTCAGCAAACCAGCAATGGATACTTATACGTCCATCACCAAAGTAACCACCCACCTTCTATATTGCGCAACATACCAGCATCCATCAAAAAAGGACATCTTCAATTCTTCTGATAGGACTCTTTTGGAAGCCGCCAACCCCCATACCAAGAAGCCTTGAGGAAGTCTGGTTACGATTATGAGCTTAACTTCAACCCAGAGACCCCGAACGAAAGTAAATCGTCCACGCCATAGAAAACATCCTATGGTCTAATCCCCCCTATAGCACAAACGTATCTACCGACATAGGACGCAAAATTATCCAGGGCCATTGACAATTATTCCCAAGGCCCATGTACTCCAACATTTCAACAGGAACACCTTGAAGCTCAGTTATTCCTGCATGCCTAACTTGAAATCAGTCATCGATATGCATAACAAGCGCATACTTGCAACGGATATCAGAACAAATACTCCGCGCCAAAGGCAAGCAGCTGTAATTGCCCGCATAAAGAAGACTGTCCTCTATATAGAGGGCAAATGCCTGCCTAACCCAGTCAGTCATTTACAGGCCACTGTACACGAGACAGACACCATAAGAGGAAACCTACGTTGAGTCTACGGAGAGAGACATCAATTTAAGACCAGATACAGGAACCATGTAACTCATCAAAACCACCAAATAAGAAATAGTTACTGAGCTAAGTAAATATTATATGGACTTTGAAAGACGCAAATGTGCAATACTCCATCCAATGGAACGTCCTCAAGGAGATGTGGCCTTACTCAAAATATTTCACCGAGGTTGAATTTGTGTTTGCATGCCCAATTGTTATTATTGTGCCACCCTGAACTCTGCTCTCTCAACCGCAGAAGTGAATTGGCACGGCTTGGCAGGCAAAGGAGACAGTTTTGTTGTGAATAGCATAAGTGATTGCGAATTTGTCAAGTTGAACAGTAGTCTGTTTGCAATTTTTTTTAATGGCGGTCACTCTCACAAAGATCTGTAGTGAACATCAGTACTAGCCAAGGTCAACCAATTATATATAATATATACTAATATAGCTATATATTATATATAACATCATAGTAAACAGTATTATTTACAGGTGACTATCTTGGAATACGAGTGCTCAATCCCATTATAGGAGAGGTTAAAATAAATTACAAAGTATAGACCTCGGACAAGGCAACCGTACTCTGAGTTTCAACGGCATACCCTCACTAGATCACAGGGCATCGATCATCTCAGACGGGATGATGATCACAGTCGTGTTTACCCAGAAGACATGTATGTATATACACCCCCCCAACCCATGCCACGGTTTTGTCACGACTGAGGTATTTCCAGCACTGGTCGGTTTACTTTACAAAATTATATATATGTAGAGATGAGAGAGAGATATATTTAGATATATATAGAGTGAGATATATAAAAATATATACACTAAACTGATCCGTAAATTTACGGAAAAAATCTGTTTTAGAAAACAATATGGAAAAATAAAAAACAAAAAAAACATATAAAAAATAGCTCTAAAAATTGTTAATTTACGGAAATATTTCTAAAAATAATAAAAAAAGTTTTGAATTAAAAAATTTGTTAAATACATATTTTTTCCATCATATGAGACCAAATTTCGGTAAAGTTACCCTAAAAAATGACTGGAAAACAATATTTTGGCTGCCGAAATTTCCGAAATTTCGGACTTTTTTAACAGTGATATCTATATATATATATATATAGACGATATAATATTATAATATAGATGATATATATATATTATACGATACTATATGTATATAAACAATTGGCTTGAAACTAATTAAAATGTCAAGGAATCTCGACATTGACCTCTTTAAAAACATTATGATCACATGGTGGAACTTGTTGGCATGGGAGCCCTCATTGTTGGGCTGTAATTTGCTCGATGGTCCTGGGCATCTACGAATATTTGTATACAGTCAAAGAAAGAAGACACATGTCTTTTTGTCTTTCGAAATAATATGCAATAAAATATATAACACAGGGATCTATAACTTCAAGTACACAGCCAACTGGTCTTCTTACATCAAGTCCATAGACCGCTAGATAATCCCGATGACAGGATCCTGTTTGACCAAAAACTCTGTGCACGCGCAAATACCCAGCGGTGTTCACCAGATTTATATTCAAGTGTGTGCATCACAGCTGTAACAGTACGCCTTCGATATCGATTCCTCAAATTTTGAAGTGGATTTGGTCCAAAATTTCCTTTGGCGTTCATCTGCTTAAAAACAAAACGAAAAACAAACAAAATAATATATAAGAATAATAATAATATTTGGCTTTATAAAGCGCCATTCCCCCTATAAGATCACGGCGCTGTTTGCCTATTATATTACGCTGCTGCCGTCAGGAAATCGGTCAACAATCTTTTTCGCTTCATTGGCAGGCCGCCAGCAGCCAAGCGCAACAATCCTATCAGTAACTTAGATTGTATATCACCCATAACAGCTAACCACCCTAATATTCGCTTGGGTCGACGAGGAAAGCGAGCAAAGTGCCGTGCCCAAGTTCACAACACTTGGCCGGCAACGGGGCCGAACCCACGAACCTCGACCCACGACCTCAAAAAATAGGAAAAAAAATATAGGAAAACAAAAAACCCACGTTTTAAGTTTAAATTTGCCACTCATCATGTATTATTCTCATCCTTACTTGTATATATTTCACTGTCCTATAAACCTTATTTTTCATTTCATAATTATTTATCATATATTTTGCTATATCTATGATGAACAAATAACTATCGCTTGATTGGTCATTTTTAACTTTCCGCGAGAGTTCGGTTAAGAGTTTTGGGCTACAATCTAACGTTTCGATACGGGTCGAGTTTTTCTGGTTAGGATTCGCTTTTGTAGGGGTAGGGTTAGAGTTGTGGTTAGGATTGAATGTAGGTTAGGGTTATAGTTTCTGATTACGGATAAGTTTAGGGTTACGGTTAGAGTTTAGGGTTGTACTTTTATGAGCTTATGGTTAGGGTTAACGGTTTAGGGTACGGGCTAGACATTATGGTTACGGGTCAGCTGTTTGGGGTTATGTTTACGGTTGGGTTGCCTGGGATAGGGTTGGGGAGTAGGGGTAGTGCATTGTTTTAGTTTCATCGTCGTGCACGACTATAACGTAGTGCCTACACACGTCGCAGTTCCGTGCACTTATTACTTAACATTAAAGCATATGAGCACATTTTTTTTTTAGAGCGCCCCCAATTTTTCAAACATTGAGATTTTTACACGGTTGCCTGGTAAACTGGCTAGTAAACCATACCTGCGAAGGGTTAAGCTGCGAAATGCTGTAGCTCACAAGCGAAGAATTTTGTAATAGAATAATTATTATCGGGGATACCCGCTAATTTATATTTTATATTTATAACATTCGGCATTCGCCAGGCACGAACCCAATATTGCTATATGCATTAAAATTCAAGGGACGCCTACAGAAACAACCGAATGATTTATGGAAGCAGTCCGATTTATATGCAGGAGGAAACCTAAGTGCTCGAGAAAACCTGCGGGACGAGTATGTATCGCACCAAATTCCACATACGACACTGGCTCGACCGGGGAATCGAACCCGGCCGCATTGGTGAAGTGAGCTCCTGGACCGCTACACCAACTCGCCATCCCAAATTCAAGGGCTGCTGGAACGCCTTCCAATGTGAAATAGCCGGGAATAGCGCCATGTACGTGTCTACGCTCATCCCTTAGTTTTTTATTGGTTCAGGCAATCAAGTTAAGTTTATTTTTTCGGGGTGCACTATTTCCATCATGGACGGCCTAAAACGTGGCATTTCCAGCTCTGCCGTTAGTCCCATCGGGATCCAATTCTTATTACAAAATCGCTTATTTTTATGATAAATAGGCATTTTTTAGCATTCTAGTTGCCTAGACATCACACAACGTAACTGGTCCAAAAATCAAATTTTGAAAATTGGGGGGCGGCTCTTCAAAAAATGTGCCATTATTGCTTAATTAGGATTTAGGAATTCTGCAACTGCAATGCTGATACGCTTACAGTGTCAATGAGATTTTCTTCCAATCGCAATTGGACACTGCCTATGTTTACTCATACTTGCCAAGCCATTTTAAAATGACTATTCATTTCCCTACCAAACATCTTCAAGTTTGATCGGCAGCGTTTGGCCTTTAGTCAATTCAGTGACAACACTGTTTAAAAGTTTTACCCGTCGATGTGCATAGATTCAGTCCAGGCTATCAAGTAACAGCCGCTATGAGGTGTGGTGCTACTCCACTTGAGGACTACCGAAAACCTCGATCATAGTCACCTTTGGAATTCCTGATAAGGCTAAAAATCATAATAGCGCCCTCGTGTAACAGTTAAAGTCGAAATCCATTGTCAATGCCCGATTGAAAGGACGACACTAAATTTGGTCGCTAAGGCCTTTCACGGAAGGTCACTGATTAACCTTTAGCGAGACCTGGCCTCCAGACAGCCTAAGCATGTGGAGATACAAAGAAATCCCTGCCGAAAACAATCTGCATTTTTTAGGTTGAATCCAGGTGCATGTATTTTATTCTTCGCATGCCTGATTATCTGAGAGCCAACCAAAAGCCCATTCACATAATTTAATTTCCGTAAAGTGGCCTTACATGAAAAGAGATGGAGAATTGAACGCCAGAAATACTTCCAAGTAACTTAACCCTCGTCTACCGAAGGGGGGGGGGGTGGTTACCACCCCCCCTTCAGGTTTTTTTTCCCCGGCGTCTAAACCCCCCTTTGTTGGTTGCCACATTAATTTAACGTAATTGTCAATTGACAGGTTCCGCTCCTTTTCATCCAAAACAACATCCTCCGGGGTATAGGTAAGATCAGGGAGATCCCAGTGATGGATGGGGGGGGGGGTGTAACCACCCCCCCTTCGCCGGAAAGAAGTACCCAACATGCTAACGCAAACAGGAATATCGCAGACACTTGATTGGGGTACCAATAGATAGCTATGGTCCCTCCTCTTTCCATTGATACCAAAAATGAGTACCAACATTCGATAGCATTTTTACGGGCACAATGGAGTCATAAGTTCGCATGTCACAGCCAAACTTGCCATTTCCATATAAACACACAGTGAAAAATTCAAATTTTTTTCGCTAAAACGGTTAGGAAAATCATATTTTCCACATGCGGTTTTTTGACTCGACTATTGATGGAAATGACTATTTTTTAGAATAATAACAGCATTTTTTAAGCGATAATAAAGGTGTTTGAAGGTCGCTAAATTGCGAACTATCATGTTCCATTCCACCCGAATTCAGTATTTTCGGTACTTCCTTCCTCAACCTAATACTCCATGGTGACGTCATAAATGGGTATTTTAGTATATATTTTGGTACAATGGAAAAAGAAACTCTAAGCTACCTTTGGTACCAAATTTACAGGAATCGGTGTTCATAACGAACATCACAGGGGGTGGTACCACTCCCCCCCCTTCGGGAGTTTTGTTACAAAATGGGCTCAGGTAGACAGGGTTAATCGGATTGTCCCACATTGTTGATCATTAGAAGGGTAGGGTTCAACCCCTGACTGT
>JAMKCH010082268.1:0-55509 GCA_023653785.1 Ophioderma brevispina | reverse complement strand
CTCCCAATGAGCAAATTTAACGATGAGTGGTCGTGGTTGTCTTCCTAGACCGTCGTTTTTGGTACCAAGACGATGTGCTCCGTATTTACATCCCGTTCAGCCAGTCTTGGAACACAATCCCGGGAGTACTGTCAGACTTTTCTTTACAGTTTTCATTCGGGGTTTCAGGGATATTAAAAGAATCGAAGATTTTTCCGTGGCATGTACCATTTTTTTCCCCTCAGGGGAAAAAAGCTTTTCAGTGTTGCCAGTTTTGAAAAAGGAGGCCTCTATTGTTGTCATATAAGAAAGAGAAAAAAAAGAACGTTCATTTGATGTATTCCGCACAAAACGCCCAGATTTTAACAGGGGCTTAATAGCGTAGTCGCTCTCTATATACTACTACTTTTTCCCCGGTGTACATTGTCCGATTTGTAAAATGTTGGCTATTTAGTCAATAGTTGCTCTCTATATATTACTACCACTCTTTTTTCCCCTGT
Organism: Ophioderma brevispina; assembly: GCA_023653785.1. NCBI lineage: Eukaryota > Metazoa > Echinodermata > Ophiuroidea > Amphilepidida > Ophiodermatidae > Ophioderma > Ophioderma brevispina. The sequence continues at coordinate 55,030 of JAMKCH010082268.1, read as the reverse complement.
GGATATACATAAAAAAATTATTGAATGATGGCGGTTTCGTAAAATTTTATTTCCGTCGATTCATATATAATTACCCCTTTTTCCGGCTTACGGTATTTTGCGACACGAAACGAAACAGAACTACCATTGGAATACACGCTTTAGTCCGTCATGCATGCATAACGTGCATAAAGGAATAAAGCGCGTATCCAATGGGAGTTCTGTTTCGTTTGTTTCGCAAAAACCAAGTAAGCCTTTTTCCCCTGGGTAATTATTTTCCTCAGGGAAAAAAAAAAAGTGGTTCTAGATATATCTTAGTCGCTCTATTATATACTACCACTTTTTTCCCCTGTATTTTTTTTCCTGAGGGGAAAAAAGTGGTTACACTATATATTATAATACACTTTTTTCCACTGTCCCTTTTTTGGAAATTTGTTAACTTATTTTACAGTAACACCCTATTACTAAACCCACTTATCTCTACTGGCACACACCCCCCAAAAGCTACTCAGCAAAGCTGGAAGTATGCGCCCTTTTCAAAAGGGGGGATTCTCCCCCAGTCGTTGGAACACATTAAGAATGTTGCCTATTTATTTGGGAGGCAATTATCTTCGTCGCTTCTATATATATATACTACCACGTTTTTTCCCATGTGTAATTATTTTCCTCAGGGAAAAAAAGTGGTACTATATATTAGTTTAGTCGCTCTATATAGACTACACTTTTTTCCCCTGTATTTTTTCATGAGGGGAAAAAGTGGTACTATATATTATACTACCACTTTTTCACCGTCTTTTTTTGCACTTGTCCTTCTTTACAGTACACCACACTATTACTAACCCCTTATCTACTGCAAACCCATAAGCTACTCAGCAAGCTGAGTCTGCGCCCCTTTTCAAAAACGGGGGGGATTCTCCCCCAGTCGTCGACAATAAGAATGTTGCCTATTATTTTGGGAGGAAAATATGCTGTGTCGCTCTAATATAATATTACCACTTTTTTCCCCTGTGTAATTATTTTACTCAGGGGAAAAAAGTGGTACTAATCTATCTTCGCACTCTATATATATATATATACGAACTACACTTTTTTCCCCTGTATTTTTTTCATGAGGGGAGGAAAAAAGTGGTACTATGGTACTAAGTCACTCGGGGTGGCGAGTAGAGCGAGTAGTTACTGTGCTTTCTCCTAAACACCAAGTCCACTGGGGAAAGTAGATCACCAGGGCTTTAGCCCTAAGTCAATGGGGCGAGTAGATCGCTGAACATTAGCCCCAACCCGAAGTCACACTGGGGCGAGTAGATCACTGGGCTTAGCCCTAACCCTAAGTCACTGGGGCGCGTAGACACTGGGCTTTAGCCCAACCCTAAGTCAATTGAGCGAGTAGATCACTGAACTTTAGCCATAACCTAGTCACTGGGGCGAGTTGATCACGGGCTTTAGCCCTAACCTAAGTCACAGGGGTGCGTAAATCACTGGGCTTGCCCTACCCTAAGCCACTGGGGGTGAGTAGATCACTGGGCTTAAAGCCAGTACCCTAAAGTTCACTGGGGTTAATTAGTCACTGCACTTAGCCCTTAACCCTAAGTCAATGGGGTCGAGTAGATATCTGGCATTAGCCCTAACCAAGTCAATGGGGCGAGTTGATCACACAAAGCCCAGTGATCTATTCACCCCAGGGACTTAGGGTTAGGGCTAAAGCCCGTGATCTCGACCCCAGTGACTTAGGGTTCGGGCTAAAGCCCAATGATCTACTCGCCCCAGTGAACTAGGGTTAGGGTTAAAGTTCAGTGATCTACTCACCCCAGTAACTTAGGGTTAGGGCTAAAGCCCAAGTGGATCTACTCGCCTCATTGTGACTTAGGGTTAGGGCTAAAGCCCAGTGACCTCCCACCCTCACCCCATGACTTAGGGGTTGGGCTAAAAGCCCCAGTGACTTAGGGTTAGGGGCAAAAGTCCATGATCTACTCACCCCAGTGACATGGGTAGGCTAAAGAAGCCATGATCTACTCACCCCTCCCCCCAGTGACTTATGGTCAAAGCCCTGGTGATCTACTTGCCCCAGTTACTTCGGGTTAGGAGAAAGCCAGTAATCTACTCGCCCCAGTGACTTATTAACGCATACTACCACTTTTCCGCCTCAGGAAAATACAGGGGAAAAAGTTGGAAGTAGATTCGAGGGGACGAACATAATATTAACACTTTTTTCCCCTCAGGAAAATACAGGGGGCAAAAGTGGGTAAGTATATATAGAGCGATGAACATAATATATAGTACCCCACTTTTTTCCCTGAGGACATATTACACAGGAAAAAAGGGTAGTATCTATAGAGGCGACGAACATATTTCCTCCCATAAATATGGCAACAGTCTTAATGTGTTCTAACGACTGTGGGGAGAATCGGTAATGGTACCAATTTTTCCCCTCAGGGGAAAAAGTTTTTTCAGTGTTGCCAGTTTGGAAAAAGGACCTCTTATTTGTTGGGTTCACTAATAAAGAGAAAAAATCACGTTCATTTGAGTATCCCACCAAATACTACGGGCCCAGATTTTTAACAGGCTTATAGCTTTAGTCGCTCTATATATACTACTACTTTTTTTTCCTCCCCTGTGTACATTGTCGATTTGGTAAAATGTTGGCTATTTTTATTCGTAGTTGCTCTCTATATTTACTAACCACTACCAACCACCGACTTTTTTCCCCTGTGGATACATCAAATATTGAATGAGGGGTCGGTTCGTAAAATTTTTATCTCGTCGCTCTATATATAATACCACTTTTTTTCCGGCTTACTGTATTTTGCGAAAGGAAACGAAACAGAACTCCATTGGATTACAACGCTTTATTCCGTCATGCCTACATAACGTGCATTAAAGGACTAAGCGCGTAATCCATGGGAGTTCTGTTTCGTTTCGTTTCGCAAAACCAAGTAAGCCCTTCCTTCTCTCTTCCCCCGTTAATTATTTGTCCTCAGGGGAAAAAGTGGTACTATATATTATCTTCGTCGCCTCTATTTATACTACCACTTTTTTCCCCTGTCCTTTTTTGGCAATTTTGTCCTTCCTTTACAGTAACCACCTATTACTAAACCACCTTATCTACTGTCACCTCCAAAAGCTAGCAGGGCAGCTGAGCTGCACCCACTTTTCAAACGGTGGGATTATCCCCAGTCTCCGCAACCATGAAGAATGTTGCCTATTGATTTGGGAGGCAAATTATCTTTGTCGCTCTATATATATTACCACTTTTTCCTTTGTAATTATTTTCCTCGGGGGAAAAAAAGTCCGGTACTCGGAAAATAGTGGTTGGTACTATATATTATCGTCTTCACTCTATTATATATATATACTACCATTTTTTCACCTGTATTTTTTTCCTGAGGGGAGGAAAAAGTGGACTTGTACTAGAGTCACTGGGGCGAGTAGATAGATACTGTGCTTTCTCCTAACCCTACGTCACTGGGGCAAGTAGATCAACAGGGCTTTAGCCCAAGCAACTGGGCGCGAGGCGAGTAGAGCGCTGAAACTTAGGCCCCTAAAATAAGTCATGGGGCGCGTGAGCAACTGGGCTTTAGCCCTAACCCTAAGGTCCTGTGGTGAGTAGATCCACTGTGCTTTAGCCCTAACCTAAAGTCACTGGGGTGGAAAGTAGATCACGGAACTTTAGCCCTAACCCTAAGTCAGCTAGGGGGCTTTAGCCCTAACATTAAGTCACTGGGGTGAATAGATCACCGGGCTTTCGCCCTAACCTTAAAGTCACTGGGGGTGAGAGTAGATCACTGGGCTTTAGCCCTAAATCCTAAGTCAATATGGGGCGAGGAGGATCCACTGGCTTTAGCCCAACCCTAAGTACACTGGGGTGAGGTAATCACTGGGGCGAGTTGATGACACAAAAGTCCCAGCTGGATCTAGTCACACCAGTGACTTAGGTTAGGGTTAAAGCCCAGTGATCTACTCGCCCCAGGAACTTAGGGTTAGGGCTAAAGTTCAGTGTTCTACTCGCCCCAGTGATTAGGGTTAGGGCTTAAAGCCAGGGATCTACTCACCCCAGTGACTTAGGGTTAGGGCTTAGGGTTAGGGTTTCGGGTTAGGTTGGGTTAGGTTAGGGTAGATCACTGGGCTTAGCCTAACCCTAGAGTCACTGGGGCGAGGGAGTAGATCACTGTGCTTTAGCCCTAACACCTAAGGCAATGGGGTTGAGTAGATCACTGAGGCTTTAGCCATTAACCCTAAGTCACTGGGGCGAGTAGATCACTGGGCTTTAAGCCTAACCCTAAGGCACTGGGTCGAGTAGATCACTGTGCTTTAGCCCTAACCCTAAGTCACTGGGTGAGTAGATCACCGGACTTTAGCCCTAACGCCTAAGTCACTAGGGGGCTTTAGCCCTAACCATGAGTCACTGGGGTGAATTAGATCACAGGCATTAGCCCTAACCCTAACACTGGGGTGAGTAGATCACTTAACTTTGCCCTAATCTAAGTCCAATGGGCGAGTAAGATCACATGGCTTTAGCCCTAACCCTAAGGTTCCTGGGGTGAGTAGATCACTGGGGCGAGTTTGAATCACACACAAAGCCCAGTGATCTATTCACCCCAGTGCCTTAGGGTTAGGTTAAAGCCCAGGAATCTACTCGCCCCAGTGACTTAGGGTTAGGGCTAAAGTTCAGTGATCTACTCCCCCCAGTGACTTAGGTTAGGCTAAACCAGTGATCTACTCACCCGCAGTGACTTAGGTGGGCTTAGGGGAGGGTTTGGGGTTAGTTAGGGTTAGGGTTAGGGTAGATCACTGGGGCATTTTAGCCCTAACCCTAATCACTGGGGCGAAGTAGATCACTGTGCTTAGACCCTAACCCTAAGTCACTGGGTGAGTCTATCACTGGGCTTTAGCCATAACCCTAAGTCCTGGCGAGTAGATCACTGGGCTTAGTTAGCCCTAACCCTAAGTCACAGGGGTGATCAAATCACTGGGCTTTTAGCTCTAACCCTAAGCCCACCTGGGTGTTGAAGTAGCTCACTGGGCTTAAGCCTTACCCTAGCACTTGGGTGATTAGATCACTGCACTTCAGCCCTAACCCTTAGTCAATGGGGGCGAGTAGATCTTCTGGGCTTTAGCGCCACCCGAAGTCACTGGGCGAGTTGATCACACAAAGCCCAGTGATCTATTTCACACCCCAGTGACGTAGGGTTAGGGCTAACGCCCAGTGATTACACCCCAGTGACTTAGTGTTAGGGTTAAAGTTCACGTGAGGAAAAATGTAGATATCTAGAGCTTCGAACATAATATATAAAACACTTTTTTCCCCTCAGGAAACAAACGGGAAAAAAGTGTAGTATTATAGAGCACGAACATAATCTATAGTACCAACCCACGTTTCCTTTTCTCCCCGGAGGAAAATCATTACACAGGGGAAAAAATTGGTAGTATATATGAGCAACGAACATAATATATAGTACCACTTTTTTTCCCCTCAGGAAAAAATGCAGGGAAAGTGTATTATATATAGAAGGCGACGAACATAATATATAGTACCCAATCCCCTACCCCACTTTTTTCCCCTGATGTAAAAATATATTACAACACCGGATAAAGTGGTTTTTATGTATATATAGATCGACGGAATAATTGCCTCCCAAATAAATAGGCAACAGTCTTAATGTTTTCTAACGACTGGGGGAGAATCCCCACGTTTGAAAAGGGGCCAGACTCAGCTTGCTGAGTAAGCTTTTGGGGGTGAACGTAGATTAAGGGGGTTAGTAATAGGGGTTACTATAAAAAGAAGGACAAAAGTGTCCAAAAAGGACAGGGAAAAAAGTGGAGTATATAAAGAGTACCACTTTTTTTCCCTCAGAAAAAAAAAGGGGAGAAGGTGGTTAGTATTAATATAGAGCGAAAAAAGAGAATATATAGCAAAAGAGGACAAATTGCCAAAAAGGACTGGAAAAATGTGGTAAGTATCGTATATAAGTACCACTTTTTCCCCTCAGAAAAATACAGGGGAAATGGGAGTAACTGTAATATTAGGGACGTTTGAATTAAATAGCCCACCTTTCAAATCGACAATGTACCAGGGAAAAAAGTGGTAGTATATATAGAGCAACGAACATAATATATAGGTACCACTTTTTTCCCTCAGGAAAACGCAGGGGAAAAAGTCGGTGTGGTAAGTATATATAGAGCGACGAAAACATAAATATTAGTAACCATTTTTTCCCCGAGGAACGGAAAATAAATTAACAGGGGGAAAAAAGTGGTAGGATATAATAGGGCGACGAAGATAATTTCCTCCAAAAATAAATAGGCAACATTCTTAATATGTTCTAACGACTGGGGGAGCATCCCACGTTGAAAGGGGCGCAAAGACTCGCTTGCTGCGAGTAGCTTTTGGGGGCGACAGTAGATAAGGGGGGTTTAGTAATAGGGGGTTACAGTTAAAAGAAGGAAAAAAGTGTCCAAAAAGGACAGGGATAAAAAGTGGTAGTAGTATTAATATATAGTACCACTTTTTTCCCCAGGAAAAAAAAATAGAGGGGGAAGAAGAAGAAGTTGGTAGTATAATATAGAGCGAAAAAGATGAATATTATAGCAAAAGAGGACAAACAAAATTGCCAAAAAGGACAGGGAAAAGTGGGTAGTATAGTATATAGTACCACTTTTCCCCCTCAGGAAAAAAAAAACAGGGGGAAAAAATGGTAGTGTAGTATGCATGTATAAGAGGGGACTTTTGAAATTAAATGAAATAGCCACAACAGTTTACAAATCGACAATGTACACAGGGGAAAAAAAAAGTGGTAGTATATATATTAGAGCGACTATTGAATAAAAAAGGTCATCATTTTACAAATCACAAGTACACAGGGGTCAAAAAAGTTGTTAGTAGAGCGGTGATTAAATGTTGTAAAACAGCCTTAATTCTTTGAGAAAGGGCTCAGACACAGCTTGCTCCAATGTGTTGGGTGTATTGGGCGGGAAGCATGAAATGCCACGTTCTTTTTTTTGTTACAAAAAATCAAGCAAAAATAAGTTCTTTTTAGGACAACCTGGCAAACCACGAGTGAACCCTTTCCCTGAGGGGAAAAAAGTTGGTACATTGCCTATCCGTCTAGAAAACCCCTCAAGGCGGGCGCATTCCTTGTCCAATATTTTGACCGTATCAGTAGTTTCTCACATTTGTCGCTCAGATTAGCAATTTTTTCGGCAACGTTTTCTATCTGCTTTTAGTTTTTTAACTTCCTCATTCAAGGTTTTCAGGTTAGCATGGTTTTTTTTTCTGTTCGTCAGTGATAGCTTGAAAGTTCTTTTCAAGTTCGCTTGTTTCTTCGCGAGACCGCCCAGTCCTATCTAATTGAAGGTTGAATATCTGACGCAATTCACTTTGATTTTTGCAGCAACTTATTACCACGACTTTCTATGAGGCTAAGAATCTCCTCGTTACCCGGCCCCGGGTTAGGTTAGTCTCAAGTCCGCGCTTGTAGCAATAGAGTCGAGGTCAATGGTTGGTAAATGACGGAGTATGAGCTTGTAGTATCCATGCGAAAATCACAAGGGTTGAACACGGGGCGGTCAATGGCCAGATCAGAGATGCCAGGTTTAACGGTAGCGTTGAAAGGGCACATGCGGTGAGGCGAGGCGACGGTGAGGCGACCCCTCCCATAACAAGAGGGAAGGACGAAGGACATATAGCGAGTCGCCAATACAGTATCAGGGTGAAAAGTCCATTTTTCCACCGTCATAGTACTGGCCTGGAATTACAACACTTCGCCAAGAAATGGGTTGATATGTTCCGATTCTGGCTCGCCACGGTAAATTGCAATATCGCAAGCCATTTTCGGATATTTGTCAAATACGGAGAGCAAAATTCAACCGTGGCTCCCGCCATGTGAAACAGAGCCCTATAATATTGGATGGTTGAGGTTGATAACAGAATATCGCCCGGCGCCTAGATCAAATATCGGGCGAGTCGATGACGAGCCTGATATTTTCTTGGCGAGGGCGGTATTTTCTGTTATCAGCGAAAAAAAAAAGCCCATCCATATTGTTATGGTATGCAAGAAGAAAAGTGACTAACAAAAATCGTTTAAATGGCTTCAAAAGTATAAAAAATAGAGTATGGTTAACGGGTTTGCATGACCGAATGCCCCACATTTGCGTATTGTGCAGTGTTGGGCGGTCGCGATAATTGGCACCTAGTATTGAAACACAGATTGCATAATAATATGCAAAATTGATCAAAGAAAATCAAAGAAGAAAAAAATGTCATTTCAAGGATTTGCTTGAACACAATTTTGAAATCTTACTGTTTTAATTACCTTGCAGATGTCACACCACCTGAAATTATCTGTGGCGTCTGTGACTTTGAATTGTGGTGAAGATTTTACCCCCAGTAAGACAGGTGTTCAACCGTTACAAGTAACCGACTCCAATCCGTCTTTGACATACAAGGATACAACCTTCCGACGGGTGGATCTTAGAAAGAGTTTGGACAGCAAGTGACGCGGCTGGAACCGTCGCATCAGTTGTTAACCATAGTCTTTTCAAATCCGCAACCGCCAATGTTAGAAATCCCGAAAAATGTGGTATACCGTGTGGTGTGATCCAATTGAAGACCAACGAAGGGTCCCCAAAACTTCCTGGAAGATGGCGTGCTTTCTCACCCCTGCAACCGAAGCCAGCATTGAACATTTCTGACCAAGATTCTGTACAACAAAAATTATGCGGTAAGGTAAATACTTTCACCAGATACTGGTCTGTAATTGACGATTGTGGGAACTCAGCTGGCCTTCAACAGGTCATTAAAATTCTTGAGCTACAGATGCCCGATGATCCACAAGATGGTCAAGTTAATGTTGGGCTTAATAGTATGTTAGAATGGCCGCAGTACCCAGGTTCTGTCGAGTACAGACTCTTCATTTGGCTCGAAAACGAATTATCTCGGCCTCAAATGCCGACCTTAGTAACAACATCACTGACGTACCAGCCTTCGACGCCATATTCTCCAAATACACGGTATCTTTGGCAGGTAGAATTTGTGCTTAATACGGAATCCAATAATCTTTTGAATGTCACAATCGTTCCAAGTCCAATTTGGGGTTTTGAGACGCGTACATATGCAGATTTTTCTGTGACAGAGGTAACAGGCCCTTTGGAGGCATTTTCTGGACAAGATCTTACCCTTTCGTGGAGAGTAAATAACATTGGGTCAAGAGGCAGTACAGTGTCTACTTGGTATGATGCAGTTTATTTATCTTTAAGTCCTGAATTTGATAATAATGCAAGACGTGTACTCTCACAACGCCGATCGCTTTTCCTGGATCCGGCTGACGGATACACATCAAGTGCAACAGTCCGGCTTCAACAAGACACAATCGGACTTTATTACATATTTATCTTGACTGATCTTTATTATTACATTGACGATTACGACAGAACAAACAACGTCAAACGAAGCGAAACACCTGTAGACATACGCTTAACTCCTCCACCCGACCTTATTGTCACTGACGTCGTAATCCCCGAGAGCAGTTATTCGGGTAAGCTGTAGACAAAATGATATGGGATCAAAGGCTTGAATGAAGTAATAGTTCTCTCGTTACCAAAATTATATAAATTATAAACAAAAATCGTGGTAGGTGATGGAAAATGGCACCTTATTATACCCACTGGCCTATATCATCCTATCAGTGGTGGCACCGGCGGGGGGAGAGATGGGGGACAATTTCCCCCTCAATTTGTTGTCTTGCCTCCCCCCCCCAGTTTGCCCCATTGCCAGAAGAAAAATTACGGTTTTTTGGCAAACATCACCAATTTGGGGTCAAAATTGGTTAAAAATCTCAAAATTGTGGTTACTTTGCCCCCCCCCCCAGATTTCATTTTTCCCCAAAAAAATCACTCCTCTCCATTCCCACTTCTCATGAAATGAGTCCTGGCGCGCCACTGGCCTTCGTTTTTATTTCCTTTTTTCAAAATTATTAGCTTGATGATATTGAATGCAATGTCTGATGTCTTTTGTTAATACTCTCTGGTAGGCCAAGATATTGAAGTAATCTTCACAGTCAAGAACAGTGGTTATGGAGTGACAGCGACATCAAATTGGCATGATGCTATATTCTGGTCTTCCACTAACATAACCAGCAACCGTGACCTCCGCCTTGCGACAGTTGCGCACAGCAATGGACTGCCTCCGAATGCTGAATACACGATTCGACAGACCGTTACTGTTCCACGTCGAATATTTGGAGACTTTTGGGTATCTGTTATTACCGACGTCTCCAACTCCGTTTATGAGCACACATCCGAAGACAACAATGGACGAATTACAGAGGTACGTAAGGCTAAATCAACTGGGCAGGTGTTTATGTCTACGTGACTTTTGAATGCCAATATTAATTACCAATTATTCTCGTGTTGTTCATGGAATAAACGTCATTGTTATCATGTGATATTGTCCTTCAGACTAAGAAATAACCACTATTACAAGTTAATGATCATGTTCTACTATATACAAAACTTAAAGAGTGCTGTAATATGTGAGAAGAATGACAAGACAATCCTAAATGTTCACTCTTAAAATATTGTTCATGTATACCTCGTATGTATCGGCGTACGCGATTGGTCAATAACGCGTCACGTGACTATGTAAACAAACGTTTATGCATGGCTGCCGTGACGAACGCCGAAAGTGGTCAAAATCATGCAATTTCAGACTGAATTTGATATACATAATGATTTAATTTTGTAAGTAATAGTTAGTAAAAAGTACGGTATACATGAACGGGGTTCATTCATAGTATTTTGGGTATGAACGTTGTTTTAATATGCCCTCGGGCAAGCACTCGGGCATAAACAAGCGTTCATACCCAAAATACTATGAATGAACCCCTAATTTATTGTTTATTATTTATGTAAGATCTTTCCAGAATTTTATGACTGTCTTCAAACTTAAACGCCAATTGCTGTCGGTTTAGCCTGGTTCTTTCCTGTTTGAACTCGTTTATATATTGCTCTAAACAACGAAACACGGCTCAACCAGTTTTTAAATCATCTCTAAATGTCCTACGCAAGGTCTCCGGGCTGTTCCCGTTAATTTATTTAGAATCCGTACGAATACGCATATTTTCGCTGATTACCAAAAATAAAAACCAACGAGTTTGGGTTGAGATAAGCCCGTCGGTTCACTTGAAGAATTCAGGTCAGGGTACTCGCAGTTCCGATTGCCTGCAAAGAAAAGGTTTAAAGTTCAATGGTCAGTGTGCGACAAGTAAATCCAAATCGTGCAAGAATTAGCTCTCAGAAGATAGACATTTAAACCATATAACCATATAAACCCGATATTTTCCGGTGGCTTCGTCCCTGGACCCCCCCCCCCTTTTTCTGTCGGTTGAGATGCAACACTGCTCCCCTCCAGTATGAAAATCTTAACTACGCCACTGCCAATCATGTTGCTCTATGCTGTGGTCGTCAGGGTCGCACAGAGACACACGCTTCCGTGGAAAAAATACGCATGTACGCTGTGTTTTGGTCATTAGTGTCCCAGAATTAAAAAAAATCAGATTATGAAATCAAATGTTTCTCACACGCTAGGATTCTGGCATTTGGCATTCAATGCGTCTTACGTGGTTAAGAACTGATGGCACAATTTGAAATCATTTTGTGATTAAAAAGTCTTTTTTTCTTCATATTGCAATGCTTTTGTCTAGTGTGTGTAATAAAAATACTACACATGTGCATTATTATTGTGCTAAAACTTAATATTCGCCAGAGCAACTGGAACATACACGGGCCTACGCTATTTTGGACGCCGTATTGAAAAATGTGGAAAAAACATCGTGGTGATGTTTGCGATGGTTAACTTTCTGAACACACCACATGTCTGACGATGTTCTTGGATGTCTAAGGATCATTTTATATTCGAGGGTCGCCTTGCGAAATCAACGATAAAGTGCGTTTTTCCATGCTGTAAGATTTACGTAGCAATGGTCTTGGGCGGTAACATTTACCCGTCCGCCAACAAGATCGTCGAATCGAACGGCGGTTGGCACTCTATCCTTTTATTTATCTAGCTCTATGACCTTAAACATACTTACTTACACTTACGATTTAATGGGAGAATTTATTAGGCATCTGTTGCCTTTTGGACCCCATATCTCTTCCAGAATTAATCAAGCTCACTCTTGAAGGAATTCACAGACTTAGCATTGACAACATATGCTGGTAGACTGTTCCAAGTGTTGATCACTCGTTGGGTGAAAAACTCTTTCCTGCAGTTTAGTGCCTTATTTAATCCTGTCTTGAACAGTTTCGTATTGTGTCCTCGTGTCCGGTGTTTGAGAACTTGAAGAATTTGCTAGGGTCAATTTTGTCAAAGCCATGAAGAAGTTTGAAAGTTTCAATCATGTCCCCTCCCAGCCTTCTCTGTTCTAAAGTAGTCAAGTCTAACTTCTCTAGCCTTTCTTCATAGCTGAGCTCTTTTAAACCTGGAACCACTTTGGTTGCTCTTCTCTGGATTCTTTCTAATGTGTCAATATCTTTCTTCATGCTCGGATTCCAAGCCTGGATGCAGTATTCAAGATGAGGTCTGATGTAGGTCTTATATAGCACTGTGAAGCTGTCTTGATTAATATACTTGAATGTACGTTTAATTACTCTCAGACTGTTCATGGCTTTCTGGGCTGACTTGGTACATTGGACACTTGGTTTACAGTCATTGCAGATATACACACCAAGATCTTTTCTTGTTCAATTTCATGAAGCTTGACATTACCCATAATGTACTGACATTTTGGATTGTTGAATCCCAGGTGCATGGTTTTACATTTTTCTGCAGTGAATCGCAATAACCATTTATTGGACCATTCTAGTAGTGCATCAATGTCGTTCTGTATCTTACAGGCATCTTCTGGTTTGTCAATTATAGTCGTAAACATCTTAGTATCGTCCGCAAACATCTGTACATTGGATTCGACAAGTTCTGGCAGCTCGTTTATATATAAGATGAACAATAGTGGATCCAGTACCGACCCCTGGGGTACTCCACTCAGAACGTCTGCATGCGAGGAGTCTGCACCTCTGACTGAGACTACTTTGGTCCTTCCTATAAGGAAACTTTCAATCCACTGGACTATTTTTTCCTTCAAAACCATATGCCTGCAGCTTCTTTATAAGTCTACGGTGTGGAACTAGTCCAGGAAGATAACGTCCACTCCATTTCCATTGTCTAGGTCACTTGTTATGACTTCCAGTGTCTCAAGTAGGTTGGTCAAACAAGACTTCCCCTCAGAGAACCCATGTTGTTTGTCGGACAGGAGATTATGTTGTTTGACAAATTAAGTCATATTGGCCTTGAAAAGTGATTCCATTATTTTACATGGAATGCAAGTCAGGCAGACTGGTCTATAGTTACTGGATTTGAGTCTGGAACCCTTCTTGAATATTGGAGTAACACGGGCATTTTCCAGTCCTTGGGTAAGATTCCACTTTCTAGTGATTTCCTGAAAATTAGGTACAGAGGTTTTGCCAACTCCGCACTGCACTCCTTCAATACCTTTGGGTGCATATTGTCTGGTCCTGGGGATTTGTCCTCTTTCAAGTTATCTAGTTTCTCTTGCACGTCTACAACTCTGAGCACATACGACTGTTCCAAGACTAGTGCTATTTGACAAGTGCTATTTGACAAGTGTGTTTCAATCCTAAACACAATATTTACAGTATTCTATACTGTTTTCTTTTTGTTTGGTAGAATCCAATCAACGTGCTTGTAAGTCCCCCGCCTGATTTAGCTGTTGAAGTCTTTGAAGTTCCAACACAGGCAGAATCGGCTACCACCATTACACTGCACTGGACCGTAGAAAACCTCGGTTTCACGAGACCCTACGAAACCTACTGGAGTGACAGAGTGGTAACTATTTTTAATGTTTGAAGGTGTGTTCCGATTTTTTATACTGTGTTTCGTACTCAGTGCAAAATCCTGACCCTCAAACATTCCAACCACAAACATTTACGGCCATCGTAATACTCCATAGACTACGGTAATAAACCATTAAAACGGTCGGTTTTCGCTTCTATCTCTGGAATGGCTTTGATTTGGAGGCTGAAATTTCAGTATGATAATTAGAAAAATCGAACCTTTCATTCGATACCAAAATTCAAACTAAATTCCGGTTAAATGGGGTACCCGATCCTGGAAACCTGGAAATCGGAACACATACCTTTAAATACGTTATTTTGTTCTTATTATGAATAGCTCAAAATGCTTCAAGCTATAGACTTTTAATATTGAAACTTTTGCTTTTATTTGAACTTTTCAGGTAATGTCTTCTGTTTCTGGCGGCCAATCAGTTGTTGTAACTACTCAATCATTTTCTGGCAATCTGGAGGTATATGATACATATTCAAGATTCTTCGACTACACAGTGCCCTCCGAATTTCCGAATGGAATATTTGACGTCACACTCTATGTTGACTATTATGAGCAGGTGTTTGAACATACCTTCAAATCAAATAACATAGTCACTAAAACGATCACAATTACGCAACTACTTCCTGACCTAACATTGGAATATGCTAACGCAACTGTTTCACTTGACCCACAAAATGAAGCAGCATCAATTGATCTGTTTTGGCGTGTAATGAATACTGGAGATGGCATACCAGGTCGCAGAGAATGGGTTGATAGAGCGTACTTGTCTAACTCACAGGTGTTTTCAACCAGAACGAGTAGCATTCTGGGTGATGCAATTCATCGGCTTGGTGATACCAATGAAGAGATTCCAGGATTGCCTCCTGACAGTTCATACATTACAAGAGCAAGTTTTAATCTGGCACAAGCTATTTCTGGACAATTATATGTTCATATTCAAACTGATTACCGAAACGCTGTTATAGAAAAGAACAACGATCTTGCAAACAATGTAAGGTCCATTGGTATCGACATACCCAGTCGTTCGTCGGACCTTAGGGTAGTCTCCATTGATATTATGACCGAAGGGATTTCAAGTCTGGAGTATTTTTCTGGTCAAGAAGTCGTAATTACATGGCATATTATGAATTTTGGGAATTGGGCAACCGATAAGAGCGCGTGGTTAGATGCTCTGTATATCTCACGTCTTTCCTTCATTGATAATTCTGCAAGACGCATTGCTTCAATAGAGCACAAGGACAAGCTGTTTCCAAGAGGCAATTACACACAAACAATTGAACTCATTCTTCCAGATGATCTTTGGGGAGAACTGTATATCCTTGTAAAGGTGGACGAGCTTGATAGCTTATTCCAAGTTTACGATGGTTCTGCTAAAACTTCAGCATTAGGAGTCAATTTACAAGTTCCACCGTCACCCGATCTTGGCGTAAAGAACCTCGAGTATTCGCTAACTACACAAAGGCGTCGTAAAAGACAAATTCCAGACGGTGGAACACGCTTCTTGACCGTAAACTGGGCAGTACAGAATGCTGGAAATAGTATGGTGAGGTATTTAGTTTGGGAAGACGCCGTTATCATCAGTGAAGAACAAGGCGTTGTCACTCCACCAAAGGCTACGTTACTTAAGACATTTACTGTTACTGGTAGTCTGCGAGCAGGACAAACATACGAAATAAGGAGGACATTGGTAGTCCCAGATAGCGTTAAAGGTGGTAGTTTTCATGTGTATGTCATTCCTGATTATTACCAAGTTCTTAGTTTGGCTACCACTGAGCTGCAATCACGGCCCCTTTTTGACATGAATGCACCTCTTGATATTCCGACACGGCCACGACCAGATCTCGAGGCAATTTATTCACAAGGGATTCCAATGGAAGCCGTAGGAGGACAATCAATTGTTATAAACATGTATTGGAGTAACATACGGGAGGGTTTCCCCTAGCAGTAATTCTTGGATTGACGCAATATACATGGAGTCAAACACATTTGAAGATGTAACAAGACCTGGTCCAAACGCTTTACTCGTCCATCAGGCACGCCACATTGGTAATGTGGGATATGAAGAGCAATATCAAGTTGAGACAGAATTTCAGGTACCATATTCAGTAAGCGGTTTGTACACGGTTTTCATTCAACTGGATTTTCTTCAAACTCTTGACGATGCTAACGAGAACAACAACTTTGTTAGGGTTCCTTTTGATGTCGAAGTCCTCGCAGCGCCTTTGCCAGATCTGATTATTTCCATTCACGAGGCTTTTTCCGTTCGTTCTGGCGAACCATTTACTTTGAGAATGAATATCTCAAACAATGGATATGCACCGGTTAACCAGTCATTTAACAACGTTGTTTACTTAAGTGAAGATGTTGACATCGATCCATTCGATACTAAGGTTTCAAACACTGAGTTATCTCTGAGTTTACAAATTAACCAAACAAAGTACACAGAGTTCGATTTGTTCATGCCTTTTGATATTCCCTCTGCTGATTATTATTTGATAGTTGACATAGATAGTCGCAATGATGTATACGAAGTTGACAATAACAATAACGTGGCCTATGCACTCGCGACTGTAGAAGAGACATACAGTACTGATGTTGCAGTTGTGGCAGTTGTCCCGCCTCCGTCACCAGTGGCATTTAACGCGGATATAACAATTCAGTGGACCTTGAGAAACAATGGTTCAGAAGACGCCATTGGATACAAGTGTGATACCTCGTATTTTTCAGAAGACACGCGATGGTCAATTGATGACGAAGAAATTGGTACTCTGTGTAATTCGGTAAACTTAAGACCGTTCAATAACGATGCTAACAACGATAAATCTTACTCACTTACGTCATCTGTGCCCCTCATAACGCCTAAGGGGTATACAACAATAGTTCGAAGTAGAAGCAACATCCGGGACCTCAATCTTGAAAACAACGTCGGTGTAGCGCACAGTGTGACAGATGTAGATATTGACGTTTTGAATCTTGACAATCCAACAGACGTGAGCTTGAGTTTAAATGAACAGAGGGTTTTTCGTATACCAAACGTAATTGCAGAGGAAACGTTAGTATTTCAAATGAAAAGCAATACAGAGACTGATTTCAATGAACTCTATGTCAGACACGGTGAAATAGCGTCTACAGGGAAGTACGATGCCTCCGGTGTTGAATTTCTATCGCCTAATCAAAACGCAGCTATAGCAAAGTCAAGAGCAGGAGACTACTATGTTTTAATTAGAAAGAAGGGCACGTCTTCGTCATCCGAGCCCAACTCTTATCAATCCACTATCACGCTGACGGCAAAGTACGCGCGTTTGGAAGTTCTTGAAGTTTATCCAAAACAGGTTGCTCCTATTGGTACAGTGACGCTTCGCATTTCAGGAACTTTGTTCCCAGAGGAGTCTCGTGTATCTTTGATGGATGAAGACATGAATGAAATTGAGGCCAATGAGGTACATCATTTTACATCACTGGAAATTTACGCTACATTCAACGTTAGCGGATTACAAGTCGGTATAAAGTTAGCTCTTCGAATATGTGATGTGTACTCAACTACTATCGAAACGGTATTTACAGATGCGCTAACACTGGTTGACGGTAGACCAGGTACACTAAATTTGCGATTGGACAATCCTGGCAGACTATTACCCCTAGAAAGTGGGCGTATTCGCCTGTTTGCCCAAAATGTGGGCGATTCAGATCTTCTCACACCGATACTTAGAATAGATCTTGTTGGAGACGCTACGTTTCAAATAATTGAAGCTTCAAAGACATCAAACTGGACAAAAAGTTATACCGTGTATGCAGTCCCACTGCAAGGCCCAGGAGGTATTCTACAACCAGGAAGTACAAGCCAGGTAATCTTTGACATCAGACCAAATTCTTTTGATACTGCAAGTGTTCAATTCAGAGTGACAGAACTACCACCTTCGCCAACAATCGATAACCCATATCTGGAAAAGATGAGGCTTTTTAAGCCTTACGAAATAGACATGGTTTCCTGGGAACGAGTTTGGGAAAATTTCGTATCAGCCACAGGAGCTTCACAAGCTACTCTAAGTGCAAGACTATCCAAAACTGCCAACCAGATGAGCTTGATAGGTCGACGAATTGTCGACATGAACGAGATGATTCGACTACAAACTAAGCTGGCAGATGGATTTCAAGCGGGAAACGTGGTATACAGTCGTACAGATCTGTCCATAGGTACTCAGGATTCGGGATTCCATGCTGCTGAAGTTCTCCGAAATTTCAGTCCAAGGCTTAGTCACCGGAACTTCGTTGGGTCATTTGGCAGAGGTTGGGCATCGCCATATTTGTAAGTGACAAGAATTACCACAAAGTTTTTTTTAAATGCAACGTAAAACGGCAAGCCACGATTTGTTTCTCTTTTTACTATTGAAAAGATGCCATTGTGTTTTCATCAGTAGCACTTTGCTGATAATAAAATCTTACACTTGGTTTTGTTCTTCATGTAGGAATACTAGGTTACGTAAGGTTACCATAGGATATGCAGTCTTGGAACGTGGTCCAGAAACTTTGTTATTCACAGTGACTAGCAACAACCATTTTGAGCTTCCCTTTATTGGAGAAATAGAAGTGAAGGATACAGGTTTGTTTTAACATTATTAATTTATTTGGCGAAATATGTAAACAATAGGAAATACGTGTTTGTAGTGTTAATGAATAGTGAATAGATATTTCATGTTGGATGTTTTAATTATTTTCGTGAACTGTTCTTTCTTTCAGAAATTATCTTCATTGACGCGGCACTATCTGCTAAATCAATTTACCATTTCGACAAGATAACATATCGTCTGATCAGTATCACCAATGAATTTGATAACACGGCTCTAACCTTTAGCTATAACGACGACCAGTCTTTGGAGGTGGACGCAATAACTTCTAGTGTTGGTTCACGTCTAGATTTGGAATACAACTCTCACGGATTGGTTGATGTTGTAACTCTTATTGGTGAAGAAATCGAAGCAAGAGTTGCCAGGTATGATTAATTGTAAATATATACACAAAAAAAAGAAAAACGTAAAAAAAATAAAAAAAATCTGCAATTTTGGTTTTAAGTACATACATGCACAGTTTTCGTTTTAACCCTAAAAGAGCCGGGCTTTTTGGACCCATCTCACCGCCGGGGGGCGGATTCCGCCCCCCTAGTATCTCGGAAACGGATTGATGAACTATCATATATGTGGTACCAATGGATAGCTATGACCCTCCGAGTCATTAGATACAAAAA
Source organism: Ophioderma brevispina (assembly GCA_023653785.1). NCBI lineage: Eukaryota > Metazoa > Echinodermata > Ophiuroidea > Amphilepidida > Ophiodermatidae > Ophioderma > Ophioderma brevispina. Next base: position 35,897 of record JAMKCH010082268.1, on the reverse strand, counting down.
AAAGTACAAACATACCTTGTATGACGTCACAGTGGCGTAAAACATGACGTCATCCAAAAATGCGAAAAATCGCAAAATTCATGTTTTTTCGCCATCATTTTATGGCAAGCAAAAGTTGGTTTTGGCCTGATGTGTGTCAAAGTATGCACACACATGCTATTATTACAAATAAATCAAATAAATAAGATAAAAAATTGTTTTTTTTTTTAATTTTTTATAAAAAATGGGAATTTCTGCTGTTACTGTATAATTTCAATGGAAAATAGCTTTTCTTCGCACGCAGTGCGCGATTACGCAACGCCGCGTCATAACCGTAGGTCCGATTTTGTTCAAAATGGTCTTAAATCGAGCCCAAGACTTCAAAGAAAAAATTCCGCCCCCCCCCCCCTGGCCTTTTAGGGTTAAGTACCTACATGCACAGTTTTTGAAATAGTATGTAGCTCTACTTCTTTAAACGGATGCCCTTTTTGGTTTCTTGAAGAAATTGTGCTTATCAAGCTTTGGTTTTACTACAGCTGCACTAAAAGCAGATATCGGTGTTACGGGTCTTTCTAAAGTGGGCATTTGGAAACAGTGAATTTGCTAAAAGTTATGTCTACGAACGAACGGAGACAAATGTTGTCTTGTTTCGACATTTCCAGAAGGAATTTGCGGAGCAAACAAATATTACCGACACCCCTCCCCCTAAAACCTTTTTTGGGCGGAGGGGGATTCAATTCAATTAAATCGAGACATGAGTATGTTTATGTGTTTGTGTGTGTGTGTAAAATGAAGATCCTTCACCGCATATGCTTCACTAAGTATTAAAACACTTTAGAGCAGCTGACTAGCTGCATGCCAGCTCTGTGCGGAAATGTGCATTTTTATTTAGTAAGGCGTTTAGAGAAAACATCGAGGGTATTTTTTAGATAGTTGTCACTTGGAAGAAATACAATTCAACAGTTGGGCCTATGTCAATAATTTTATATCAATAGATACACATACGACAACGACTTTGTGTACTTAAATTCTGTTGAGGTTGACGATAATATCCTGCATTACAAATACACTTCGGATGGTGCTCTAGAATCTGTTCAAAGGACCGATAATATCCGTCAGGACTTTATTTACGACGAAGATGGACTGTACGCCGGTTCTGCTACCTACAATCAATTTGGCGAGCTAGAAAACAGAGTCACATTTAGTAATGACGGCAGTGGCAAGGTAGTGTCTTACGAAGAGCCGAAGAATGATACAATTGTGTTCATCTACGACGAAATAGCCAACTTGGGTTATGTGAAGACGCTTGGTACGCTGTCGTATCGTTTTGTTCGTAATTATGAAGCTGGAACCAAAACTACTTTTATTGGAGACCAGGTCAGTACCACATTTCGCTTCAAAATTAGTAGCGTCTGGTTTTTATCTTCAGATTGATTTTTTACTATAATCCACAGAAACACAATTTATGTTCAAAGTGAATTTACCTGACGCTAATGCAAGCGTTATAGAATTGTTATTAAAACATAGGATAAAACAGTATCTTGGGTAACCTCCGGGTTACCTATGCTGCCTTTAACAATCGAATATTTTTACATGTTAAGATTAAGTTGGTATTTCCACCATGACTACTTTGTTATTGTATAAATTGACATGTTTTAACAGATTCTGTCAGAAGAAGGCTATGATGTAACAACTGACACCCTAACAGTTGCTAATGCAAATGGTGCTGTCAATGCTCTCGGGCTTCAACCTAATGGCGACGTCAACTACATAAGAGATGGTGAAGGGAATACTCGTGTAGCCAATTACGAAAATGATTTGCTTGTAGATGTTACATTTGCTGATGGTTCAAAAGAAGAGTATTTTTACGATAATAAAAATAGCTTGAAGAGTTTCAAAACGCGTGCCGGTGACACTATAAGTTATGAATCAGACGACGATGGTAATGTCGTGAAGAAAATCATTCCTGATGAAGAACCTTCGTACTATTTGTACGACCACAGGGGTTTTGTTGTCGAGGCAACAAACGGAATCGGTAAGGTACTCATAACGTACACAGAAGCAGGTTTACCATCTACGGTTCAGTACCCTAATGGTAGGATGCTACAGTACGAATATGACCAGGAGTCCAGAAGGACAGAGCTTCATGACAACATGGGCTACAACATATCTTATATTTACGATAAAAAAGGACGTGTTATCGATGTTATAGACAACACCCGTAGCGTTCAGGTACTGGAAGTGGATTTTGATGTTCTTGGTAGAATATCACGAAGAACAATCGGCAATGGGTGCTTTACAGATTATGTATACGATCCACGTGGAAAGAAAGTGAAAAGCTTAGAGACCTTGTGTCGCGATTCAACTGACATGAACAGCGCTCAAAAGGTGGAGTACGATTATGATTCGAGGAATCGGATGAAAGAGATGAATACTACCTCGGGTAACTGGCGTTTTCGGTATGATGCAGCTTCCCAAGTGACGGCGTGGATTGATCCAAGTGGAAAGGAAACGCAGATAACCTATGATAAAGCACAGAATAGGCGTGTGCTGTCAGAGGACGGCACTGATATTGCATATACAGTGAACAGTCTAAATCAGTATGAGACTTACGGCGATGATATTGCATTTGAACACGATGCGAATGGAAACCTCGTTGAAATACTAGATCAAGCCAAAGGCGAAGCTGAAAGGTTCGTATATAGTGCAGATGGCCAACTTGTTGGAATAGCAACTTCAAAAGACGATTGCAGCTTCTCTTATGATGCCTTGGGAAACTTGTATCAGAAAACTTGCTCTGGCAAGACGACTTCATTCCTAGTAGATCCTTTTGGATACTTTGGTGCCGATGTAGTGGCAGAGGTGAGTAGATTCAAGCCTATGTAAGAGATACCTTTGGTAAGTCGTAATTATATAAACAAGATGACCTTTTCTTACAACTTCACATGAGATGATCTTTGACCTCATCACCTGTAACCCAAGTTTGGTTGCAATTGGATTTAATGTTTCGACTGGCTTCAAAACCTTCACGCAATCGAACTTTAACATCCAGACAGACGGGTAGTGTCGCTGGAATTATGGTATTATCCTTTTGAATTGATAATTTTGTGAGTGGGAATAAATTCGACCACACACGCACGCGCGCGCGCGCACCACAAACACCACACTCACCCTCGCGCGCACACGCACATCTTCACCCCTCCACATACAAAAATAAACCCCCAAACACAAATATTTTTGCAATATGCGTACCAAATATAGTGAAAAAATATGAAAATTTTTCAAATGGGACTCATCAAATTCTTACTGTCAGAGGTCTAGTTTGGCCATAATGGAAGATTCACAAAAGAGACAAAATGTATGAGTCACTTTCAAAAATAAATTTATTTTTAAAAATCTAGCTATTACTACCTCCTAAGCTATGAAAAAAGCGTGAATGCCCTACCACCTAACTCCAACCGTGATTATTTCTAACCTTATTAAAAGATGCGATATAGTTTAATGCTACCTTTAAGTATTAAAAGATAAGCCCAATGTTTTTTCTATTCATTCTGTAGATTAACGAAGAAGGCACGGTGTACTACGTCCACGCTTCATACCATGGTCTTGTCGCCATGGCACCAGAGAACGACACCGAGGTTTACTACTATCACTATGATTCACTAGGGTAAGGTATTTTATTGTTTCGTGCTAGAATGCAAACAAATGGAAATACTTCTGGCGCATGAGAGCTATCGCGTATGTCTGGAGAATGAGAGAGATAGGAGGCAAGAGAGGTTTGAAAAGAGAGCGAGATATATTCCCAGAACTCTCTCTCATACAATTTTGTCTGTTTCATGTTACAGATCCGTCTTGAGTTTGACAGACAGCAAGCAGATTTTGCAAAACACCTACCAATATGACCCGTTTGGTAACGTTGTCGCATCAGAGGAAAATGTTCCTAATTTCTATCAGTATGTTGGTCAGTGGGGAGTTCGAAAAGTCAAGGAATCAACGGGACTCTATTTCATGCGTGCGAGATTCTACAATTCTCGTCACGGTCGGTTTCTTACGCTTGACCCATACGGCATTGGCGGGAAATCAACAAACCTTTATAGCTATGCAAATAATAATCCTTTAGAAAATATTGATCCTAGGGGTACAGCAATACCATGGGTTGTAGCTGGTATAGTTGGAGCAGTGGTTAACACTGGTGTTTATGCCGTGGGACAAGTTTTATCTGGAGATCCTATTACACTTGGAGGCGTAACAGGGGCGGCTGTTTCTGGAGCTGCAAGTGGTGCCGCAGCGATCACCATTGCCGCTGCTGCAATCCCTGCTGCTGCTGCGGTAGGATTAACAGTTTTAGCAGGAGGATTGACAGCAGCAGGAGGTAACCTGCTTGGAAATGCAATTGATGGAAATGATATCAATTCAGGACAGCTTTGCAAGAGACATTGGTCGGAGCAGCTACGGCAGGGCTGCCAATTAAACCTTTCATCTACGGTAGTACTGATGACCGTAAGTTAGTTAAACCACGATACTTTTGTATAAAATAAAATCATTGTTAAGTTCTTTATTTAAAAAGATTGAATTTCGTTGTAATTTTTCAGTTTTAGGTGCCGTAACAGATAAGATTCTAAAGGAAAATCTGCTTGGAAAGCCAGGGTTGTCTATGGTATTAAATGGTATCACCAGCGGTGCGATAAGTACAACGGCAAACAAAGTAATCGATGCAGTCCAGAAGGGGATTGATCATGCTTGGCCAATAATTCAAGACGCTTTCGAAAACAGTGTTGACTATGCCATGGATAGGTTAGACGACTTCAAAGATATAGTGGACGATTTAGTAGGAGACGCAGGTGACTTTGCTGATGAGATTGGCGGAACAATATCTGATGCAACTGATCAGATTACGGACAGAGTAGGTGAAGAAATTGACAACATCGCTAATGAGATAGGTGATGCTGCGACAGATATTTCAAATACGATTAATGATGCTTTTGACGATGTTCAAAATACCATTGGAGACGCCGCTGAAGACATTGGTGATTCTCTTCAGGAAGGGTTTGATGACATATCAGTTTCCTTGGTGATATCCTACAAATGCATCAAAGTACCCATTGGGAGATACTTTCGATGAACTCGGCCAATCCGCCTCAGAAGGCTATAATGATATAAAGGATTTGTGTACAAAATCGTAATTATGTATTTTCTGATTCATTCAGCAGCGGTACTGACGAATGTTGATATTATTGATGATGCCATCGGCGATCTTTTGGATGCAGATTCCTTTGATGATGCGACGGATGCAATCCAGTCTGCTCAAGATATAGCAGAATAAACTTGGAATACTGCTGGTGACTACATTGCAGATGCAGCCGGGGATGCTATTAATGACATCAAAGACACAGTAAGTGACACTTTATACTGAGTTTTCCGAATCTATACAGTGAATCGCTGGCTACTAAGGACCCTGTGGAACAGACAGTGGATGACATCTCTGATATTGCTTCTGATACCTGGGATGATATCCAGGACAACAGCAAGCGATGCTTTCGACTCCATAACAGATACTGCTTCGGAGGCACCATTGAGATATCTCTGACACACTGGGTGACACGATTGACAATATCGGAGACGGTATATCGGATGGATTTCCATTGACGACTCGGTTACATTGTATATGATGCGACAGATGCTCTGGGCGATGCCTTTATGGATCGGTGGACGAATTTCCGGTGATAACGCCCTTGTGATGGTGGGTGATCTTTTGGCCGATATAAACGATTGACCTTCGAGATGTTGCCGATAATTTCATTGATGATTTGCTCGATTGGCCTCGGTCCAGAGACCTGTGTTAAATACCCTTTTGCATATCAAATCAGTTTGTAATTCTAAAACGCGCAGCATGAATAATTGATTACTCTTTCCATGGAGATGTGGCAGCGCACGCATGTGTTGGAAAAAGTGCGTCTGTTCGGATTCTTCCCCCCCACCGACAACCTCCGTATTACTAGCATCGGTGCGTTTACACCAGGTTGGTGGGGGTTGGTCCTTGTCTTTCTGGAGAGCTAAGTAGTTAAAATTCAACCCATTGTGAATATCGTCATCGGTATTAGGTAAATCTACCGGCTATGCTATCCGCTAGAAAGAAGACTTATATCAACACCCGGGCTGAACCCTCTCGGCCAATCCCTATAGATTAAATCCAATTCGCTCCTCTACCAATCTGCTTGTTAGCTTAATTGCTAATCTCGTGGCTAGTAAATCGGTGGGGCGATGCGGTTCGATCCGGTGGCCGAGACATGGTCTTTAACCACCTACAACCATGACAACGGTGACGAATAGGGCACTCGATTTAAGTTACTCTGCACCCCATTAGTTTCACGCTGTATTTCCATGGTCGTCTATGGAGCCCTGACTATGGCTCATCATATGGGATAGTCCTCTTTTGCTCGTGTCGAAGAAGCCCCTAATAATACATACCTCGAAATTGGGTCTTTTTGGCTTTTGAGTGATCTTGCTGATAAATTACTTGATTAGTTTTCCCGCTTGCCTTGTATTCTATTTTTGCATATGTTCCGACCATTCTCCTCCCCATTGGTGCAATTTCTTATGAATGTCGTCGTAAGAGTTAGAACCTCATGTCTTCTTTCAAAAATCGCTCCCAATTTACACGGGCGCAGATGGAATTTTGCTTGTTTTGGCGGATGGCTTGGCTGATGGGAGGCTCTCTACTAAAGAAGCGTGCAAACCCATTCGCCACGCCTCGAACGATTTCATGAAGGATGTCGTGGCTGACCCAAATTCCAAAACTTATCTGATTGGTTGAGATTTGGCGCCGTAATGACGAAAAAATAAGTTGCAATCCCCATAGAGGGTGGTTTTTTACGATACCACTTTCCGGAATTTTGGCTCTTTTGGCAAGTCTACTATCAAAACACTGCCATTTATGTTGGTTAGACTGATTTAAAGTCCTTGGAAAAACCTATGGAAGTTTTGGGCAACTGATACTGTGTGTGTGTGGGGGGGTTTGTGTGTGTGGGCCTTGGGGGCGGGGGGGTGTCGGAACCTGTGTGCACATGCATGTGTGTGACAAGTGCTAAGGACCCTTGTGCCCGGTGTGAACTCTCACTTGGTGCTATTTTTTTGCTGTTAAGAGCACCGTGGTACCCAGACTTCTTTTTCTAGGGGAAAATGTGGGGGGGTGGGGGGGTAAATTGTGCGCGGTGGGGTGAATGAATTGGAGAACCATCCAAAATTTGGGGTTTTTTAATTAAATTATATTCCTAACATACCCACATATATTTTTTGTCAGAAGTGGATATTTTTTTTTTGCCCCGACCCCCCCCCCCCTCTCACATACAACACAACAGGCTCGCCACCGCCTGATGCTGTTTTCATCAAGTGAATGCATTCTCATGGACAAATAGTGCATAGCTAGTAATGACCATAGGTTCCTCTTACTGCCAAGGTAGAGAAGTTTGATCTTGCGCCACTTTTGTTCAGTCATCATAGTTCCCAAATGATTTATGGTTTAATTTTTTGTAAAAAAAATAAAAAAAATACACAATATTTTATAAAAATGAAATGTGACTGGTGTTTAACATGATTGTTGATGAGGAGATAGCTGAAATCATCATTTGTTGAAAATGGTTAGAACCAAGGTGCATGAATTCCATTTGCTGGCTTTACGTCTGGTTATTGTGTCGCCTTGCCTGCATAGCTTTAAGGATAACCACACATCATGACTACTACTCCTAGAATTTCTGACACTTTGGACTTTTTTTATTGTTTTGTTAGTTTGAAGAAGCAACACAAAGTGTTTGTAAGAAAAAAATGTAAATTCACAAAATAATGTGAATCCGGTGCAATTTACTAAAAGGCGCTTGAGCTGTATCAATTAAGTGGTCCCTGAAACTTGACGAACTCCACACTGGTCGACTTTCCACACTGTTAATGCACGTTTGTGAGAAAGAATGTTGGGACCCCAGGTACATGACCATGTATAATCCTTAGATTGTGCCGCGATGGTCATCTACATGATTTGCTATTTTTTAAAAATCCTGGTTTGCAATTTGCAGAAAACCTGCAAAACAAATTGGTAATTTAGCAAACTTACTGTGCCGTGCCCAGCCATGGTGGGTATAAAGGCAACAGGGTGGCGGAATTCGGATCCTTTGATATTCGAATTACATGTCAAAAAGGCCGACGCTTTGAAAATTGGTGACCACCCAAACATCAAGGCGCGGATCTAGGGAGGGGGACGCGTCGCCTCCCGGTAATTCTGCAAATATTGCAAAATTCAGCCATTTTGGACAAGTTTAGCCTTTTCAGCCCCCCGGTAAATTTTGACGTTTTTCAAATCCTGGACCCCCTGATTCAGCACAGGGTGTGGCCATTTTTTGACCACATCGACCGGCGTGATGAATTCTACGCAATAAAGTGCAGTTTATTCCGTAAAATCTGGTGAATTCGTCAGGGTCATGTGTGTAACAAAAATGGCTCACACCCCCATCCGCACATGTAGTTTTAATATTTCTCTCGCCCTTTTCTCCACCCCCCCCCGCCTGTATGACAGTTTGTCACCGTTGAAAGAGATGATTCTAGGCCAAGTTGAAATAAACACATGCGCACAAGCGCACTCGCACCAATATAGCTTGGTATGATACAGAAAAAGTGACATTGAGTTAAATATTGCAAACACGTGAGTTGTAAACTAAATTATGGCTGCATGTAAAAATCAAGATTAAAAATTGTCAAGTTCTTGGACTAGTAGTAGCAAATATTACTCTCAGCTCCCCTGGCCAAAGTTCAGCACATTTCATTTAGTTGTGGTATTAAACCTATCATGCCCCTTAATTTCTTAGTGAGGTTAATGATAACCAGAGGGAAACGAGGTCATTTCATCTCCATGTACACATTATTAGGTGATGGCAGTCTGGTCAGTGAAACTGTGTCCTTGAGTAGGGAGCATACCCATGGCCTGTTTGTGTACACTCTAATCTGACATGATCAAATTTATTTGAAGCTATGAACGAAACAATGTCTTTGTTGCATAAAGGCACCTGACTTTTTGGCAGGTAAAAAGTGAACATCGTGGGACCGTTCTCTTAGATGACCTGTACCAATACGCATCTTATAACCCTACTTAAAAAACCGTAAACACTATATGGCCAACCTAACCTAAACCCTTACCATAACCTGACTTTAACTAACTCTTACACTATGATTCATAGTCAGTATCTGGAAACAGTGCATGCTGGGTAAAATTTGCCAATTTTGCAGGTCATGTTTGGTGCAGTCTGGGTAAATTCCGAACCGCTTTAGGGGGTATGTATCTGTTTTCTGGAATAGCCCAATACATAGGACTCATAAGCGTATTTGGGGAAAATAATACCTAACCCAAATATTCATCCCTCAACACACTCAAATTTCTTTGATATAACTATGTGTGCCAAAAATAAAGGAAAATATGCTATTTTTCGTCAGACACGGCGTCTTAACCCAAATTGTTTAATATTGTGTTACCTCGCCAAAAATACCGTAAAATCGTCTATTTGTAGTGCATTGATCAGACCTTATGTTAATTACGTTTACTGAGATAATTTTAATAACCCGTTGAGCTTCCGACCCCCCCCCCCCTTTTTTTTTTTTTTTTTTTTCCCCCCCCCCCCGCGCGTCAATGTTGGACAACACTAAGCAGATTTGTAAAATATTATGTTCATTACGTTTAATGAAATTAATTTAGTGGGGTGGTATATATTGAGCTTCCGAATCCCACTCCCCCACGAATGTGATGTTTAGCAATATGTTATACAGAACCGTAAGTGGAATTGGAATCATTGAGAGAAGCGTGGTACCTGCTTAGATCATCTTATAAACATGATTTAGTGCTTCAACATTGTACGGGGTCGGGGGGTACAGTTTTTTTTTTGGGGGGGGGGGGTTGTACCAATAGTCTAAATGCCGTTGCATAGACGGGAAAGGAAGCATTGAACAAACCGTATTTTATGTATGACAGGTTTAAAATATCTGCCGTAACTCCAGCAAAACGGACTTCTCTGCATGAACCTTTCCATATGGCGGACCATATCTCATTTTACACCGGCCAAACGCACGTTTCAACACTTGAATACTTTTTTCAACACTTGCGTGCGCTGACCATCTGCAGGGAAAGATTAATAGATATTCATTCTTGTCTACCCGGAGAACTAAGTCAAATTTCTATACAGCACATTGTATTGAAATAATAGCTACAGATTCTTTTCTTTTAAACCAATAGTATACAGTATTCGCTTTTCGAGAAGATAATACCTTTTCTATTTCCTTCCAAAGAATGACATTATTGGTCCAGCTGGTTACGGAGATGCCCGCTTTGTCCCTGTTGATACAGAATTGTCCTATAGGATTCGGTTTGAAAATGACGTCAATGCTACAGCTCCTATCAAGTGTCTTCATTATCACCACATTGGATGATGATCTAGATATAAGAACTCTACGGGTAGGAAGTTATGGCTTTGGTAATTTTACACAAGAAGTGAATTACCCAAGTGTCTTTACAGGTACGTGCATGCAACAAATCTTCTACACCATCATACCAAGTTTATTCAGGTAGTAGCATTATAACTAACATGGATGTTAGCCGTCAATTACACGATCATTTTAGTAGATAGTTTTATGTCCTGCACGGAAACCGAAGATGTTGTAAGATGCATTTTCTACAGGGTTACATGATATTCAGAATATCCCATGTTCTATAGTATGTTCTAGTACTGACCTGGGTGATGCACGCTGTTCATTCTAAATCTTAAAACACGTGATTGTGGACAGGAAGCGGTAGCAGAATGATTACCGTAGAATGTAACTGTCATTAATAAATTCCTTTTGTTCTGAGAGTTATATGAGTTGAATTATCATTTAACATTATAATTTGATTTAGATGAATAATTGGCTAACTTTGGGTCATACTAACTTTGCTTTTGATTGAATAAGTTTTTCTGACACATTTACCATATAACTTGTACATAATAGCTCTTGTTTTCATTCTTAAAGTTTGAAAAAATAGCCCAATTTAGTATTTGAATAACGTAAAGAGTGAAGGTATTTGGAGTTTATTCAACTTATTTTACAGGTTTTTCACATTCAAGTCGAGATTTCCAGATTTAACAATTACTAAAATCCAGTTATCTCAGGTTTATTTTCATATTGAGTCAGGAATTGCCTTTACTAATTCGATGTTAAGTTATTTATTTGGTTCACTTGAAGTTTAGAACCGAGCTATGAAAAACGTTTCGTGTTTTCATCCAATAGGAAAATCTGGATCTTGTCGAACTACTTGGAGTTTATGTAAAGGTTCGCGCCGGCTTGGACATTCTCACCCAACAAGTAACATGGGAATTATTGACAATTGATCCTGAAACAGGTATGCAACAAATATGGGCTGTGTTTCACCATTATTGTTTTACCCAAGATGTTTGGAACAACTCTACACTGACGACAAATATATAATAACGCTATTTGATTTTTTTAAGTATTCATACCTGTACGATACTATTTCACTTAATGTAACTATACGTTGGAGTTAATTGCAGGAAATGGATTTGTTCATCACTTCATAATGTTCTAAATTAGAACACGGATTTATTAACCATTGTAAGACTCCTACAATACAGGACTCATTTTCCACAACATCAGTATGTTTTAATGCATTTTGTCATATTTCTGGGATCGACTATGCCATAATTGTTTTATAGTCAGAACCAGTCGAGTCGTTCGTTAAAGTAAGATCTTTCTAATGACTGAAACTCAACAAACCACAGTTGATACAGGTAGAACATAATTGTACCGTATTTAGCTATTTGTACCACCACACATCACATGGAATAATTAAAAAAGCAAAAACCAAAATATAAACCAAAATGTTCTGCTTGTTTGTGGTGTAAACATGAACCTTGTTTCCCACCCTAATATAGTAGATTTCAACAACCGTGTCACATGCCGTGTCACATGACTGGAAGGGCATGTTGAAGTTAAGTTCTAAGTGTTCTCTTTACTACTGGCATGTTAATATTCCTTGTTAATTCTTAAATATTTATCGCCATTCTATAATCAACGTAGATTTGTGAAAGAACGAAAGTAAACCTTAGCCCGCCTATAAACATTAGTTCTTGAATGGTCTTTTAATGTAACGCGAACAAAGCTAGTGAATTAATTAAAAATTAAATCGGCACTGGCACATTTTCACAAAATATGAAATTTCTTCAATTTGATCGCAAATGATAGTCTAGGCCATTGGAAGAATAGAGATATATTTTACATATTAAAATAACATACCCAAAAACAAATAGGGACATTAATAAGAGGCTAAAGACATCCAGGTAATTCGTAGGCCAACTTTAAATTTGCCGTAACTTTAATCAACAAATATACCTATTACATGAATATCATAGACTCGTACTTACTGATATTAAAGCCACAAAGGTCACAGACCGGTCAAACATGGTTCATGGGAATCGGCTCCGGCGTGTGTTTTCTTGTGTTAGACGCCATTTCCGTCGTCTGCTTAATAAATGTCGCCGGCGACATTAATTATAAAAATCTTTCTGTTTACCCAAAGGGCGCTGGTTTGGTCCTAAACATTTCAGATGAGGGCTAATGTATATAAAAGCTTTACAACCATGCAAAAATATCAATTTTCAAAATCGTGAGGGCGCACTATTTTTCAAATGTGCCAGTGTCTCTTTAAGGCCACCACTAATTGCAATAAAAACAAACTTTGTAGTATAGTTTTTAGAAATAGTAATTGAATAACATATTAAAAGTCACCATTGGTAGAAAAGTACTTGGTCACCTACCAGGTGAGTTAGGTCAAATACCTATTTCGGTGTTCTATATATGGTAAAGGGACCATGAAACACATGTTATGTCCTTGCTCTATCAACGTAGAGGCACTAAAGGTCTACGTGGGATTGACCAGGGTTGTTTCCCCTACTTTGGTAAGTAAGCATTAAAGACATTCAAACTATTCAGTGACAAGACAAAGTCAAGACGACTGGAGATGATACTGGATGCAGTGGACAGCCTAAAGAGACCTTCTGATATGTTGTTCCCAACAAGGGTTCCACTACCCTGCTAAGATGGACTAGAGGATATGGATACAAGGATATAAAGGAAAGGGGTCCAGTTGCTACCCGTACTTTTTATATGGGCATACACTCGAGCCAACAACCTCCAACCGTTGTGAGTATGTCCACGCGGGCCGTTGTTGTTGGTATCAGTGTCACTGATCATTTCACAGCTCAGGTGCCTCTAACCCTACCTATTCAACTTAGCTGATGACAAACCACTACAACCTATAGGCAACTGGAATGTTAAGAAAGGAAAAGAACTAGGAAAGAAGGAAAGTGAGCTATGGGAGGTAGAGGTCGCTCAAATCCACACTCTGGAATAACACAATCCAACTTTGGAATAGCACAATCCAGCTAGCCCACCCCTGTGTAATCTTTATCTAGATCCCGCTGGCAACATTTGCAGCACTTAAGAATCGCGTTTCAGGGGTCCCTCTCAGGCTGTCTACATATTTAATCACTCAAACCTTCTGTAGTCGAGATATGTTACAAATGTCTACTAGCTCCCGCACTATATTGTGTTCTCTTCATTTTAAATAGGTAAACATGTTAGTCTATAAGAGCTCTGTTTTGCGCTCATTTTTGATACGACGCACATACCAAGCTTATACTAACTTCTTTCTAACAGGTCGGCAACCTACAGATCCGTCCATTGGATTCCTGCCTCCAAACCCAGAGAATGGAACAGAGGGCCAGGGTTTTGTCACATTTAGCGTCAGAGCTAAAAGGGACTCGCCAGATTTGGCAGTCATCGATGCAGAAGCGAGAATCATATTCGATCAGAATGATACCATAGAATATCACCATATATTAATACGGTAAAACTTCAGTTACAAATAAAGTCAGTAGCCAACGCCAATTAGTCTTCTCACAATACAATAACGGCCCAACTTTCTTCCAACGTTGTCCACACAGTCACGCAAATGCTGATTATAATTTGAAACCCAAAACTACGTCAAGGTAGATTTGCCCCTAGTGTAATTAAATAATGCAAAGGAATATCAGTTCTCTCAACACGGGATAATAATAATAATATTAACAGCGTTAGGGCGAAAATGTCTATATTGATGGGGCTGTAAGTACAACGGGCTGTCTATAGTAAGATACTGTTAAAGACAGGCCGTCGTATAATCTTGAAATTTGCATACATTTGCACAAAGTAGCATACATTAATATCCCAACCATTGTGTTATTCTAAACGGAATAAGGATGAACGGAAATGGAATTCTCCTTAAAGTCGTAAGTGAATATGAAAGGTCAATTCTCCCTTAAGTAGGGAAGATTAAAAACATGATTATATTAATTATTATTATTATAGCAATAAAACACAGGTGCTCGCGAGCTCGAATACAAAGGAATAAGGAACTAAGATAAATACATTATTTAGAGAAATAGTAAAAGGGAGTGTATTATTGTGATTTTATTGTGAAATAGATTGATGCTGGCCTCCCAAGTGTAAATGTATCAGTTGTGGAGGAAACACTGTCATCTGGGATATTAGCTGTACAATTACAGAAACACGATGATGCGTCTGGTGTGAAGTATGTTGATGTGTTAGTAGATACAGGTAAGCAACATCATTTCAGTCACATATGATTATTCTGTTAAGGTTTCCGAATTCACAAGTGTGTCAGAAAAAGTGGATCGGATGAGTCACCTTACCGAAGCACCTCATAGAAAGGTTAATAAACACAGCGACTATTCAGCTTGTAGATTTAGCCTCATAAGCCTGTAACATTCGTGTAGCAAGTGGAAGCTCAGATGTATTAGCAGTCCTAACTATCGCCCGGAGATGAATATTGCATTATAATGTTCACAATTAATCCTCTTATGCCAATGGTCATGCTTGCTCAGTTACATATCACACAAACACATTACAGTGGGGACTATCGCCAAATGAGGAGATGAGCAACGGGGTCTCACGATTACCCAACCTCTTGAATTGAAATGCCGACACCCTATTGTCTGTTTCGGATTCTTTCAAATTTAACAAAGCGGTCACAAGTTATTTCAATCGCTAACTCTAGATCAATATAGGACGATCAGCAACGTAAGTGCATTGTAGAAATCGCAAAACCCGAATGGGTAGAGTCTGTGGGCTGAAAGTTTCGGGCCCGGGTCCTAGGCGATGTTCTTGGCCACAGGTGAAAAATGCGCCTTACACATGATAGTTAGCGGCTCGGTTCCAAGTCACCTATAAGCCTGCTTACATAATTATTGCACCTCAAAACACACAAACCGTACTTAACCTACTACAAAACACTCCAATACACACACAATGTCAATATTGTAATTGTAAATTCGCACAAAATCCAACATATGAGCGCCCTACATGGTACACTGCACGAGAAAGGGGTGGTTATCCAGTCTATATCCCTTACGTCCCTAGAGGAAAATGACTAAGCAACCTGACGATTACCGCCAAAAAAGGAAGGTAACGGTATTTATCTTGTTAGATCCAGGAGCACTTTCCCTGTAAACACAAGGCAGGGGTTCACTCCGTGATTTTTGAAAGTGGAAAAAATAGCATTTAGGGATTTAAAGGATATTTAATAACATCTTTGGGCTGTATAGACTTCTGATTGTCTAGAGTAAAAATACCGACAAAATATAGAGGGGTGGCCATTAGAGTTTTAAATATACTATAAGGGGTGGCATCAGAACTCAGCTGCGGGTTTACCAGCAATTCATGGCGGCTGTATCGTTGTTTATTATTTGGACCAATAGAAAGAACTGATCGGAACCGGCCAGCAACTCGGTGATTGAGTTTGAAGTCAGTGTTAACTTTGACGGAAGGCTACCCGTGAAATGAGTCTCAGAATATCAAATGAGGCTAATTGTAAATCTGTATGATGGTCAGCATAATGGGGAAAGCGATTGGTTCAACATTGGATATGGTGTCAGGCACGGATGTATACTGTCTCCGTCACTTTTTAGTGTGTATGTGGAATACATCATGAGACGAGGCCTGGCTGGGTTGGAGGTTTGCCTGTTGCCGTAATGGCAGTCGAAAACTTTAGATATGCTGACGACACTGCCAACATTGACCACTAATGCATGTGAACTACATGATAGTCGACCCCAAAACCTATGTTCCGTCTCAGTAAGATCCCGAGTTAGTTTGAGCATATTACAAGAAGAGTTGTTGACTGTCTAGAGAAAGTCTTCAAGGACGACAGGAGAGCTGGGAGACCTACGGCCAGATGGATTGAGCAAATTAAATTTGTGGTTGGATGTTCTCTTGTCAAGGATCGTCGTATATGGTGTACCATTGATGACGTCACAAGCTGTGAGACATGACAGTATCTAACAGAGAGTGACAATCTAAGGGAAGAAATTGTGCACGAACTCGTCATA
Organism: Ophioderma brevispina; assembly: GCA_023653785.1. Taxonomy (NCBI): domain Eukaryota; kingdom Metazoa; phylum Echinodermata; class Ophiuroidea; order Amphilepidida; family Ophiodermatidae; genus Ophioderma; species Ophioderma brevispina. The sequence goes on along the minus strand of JAMKCH010082268.1, from coordinate 19,449 downwards.
AACTAAAAATATCGGTATTTTAGTTGGAATTTGATTGTTTTCTAGGGTTAGTGGGACCAATTAAGTACAAGACCACTTCTGGGAACATTTCCCCATTCCCCACGACACCCTTTGCGCTACCGCTGGGTGTGACGGTGAATATTTGAAAGGCTATCCCGAAAATATACGAAAGGTGAACCCCTTTGTCGGAGCACCCTGTATCCAACAATTACACAGTATACATAGAACATATAACGCATAATTATTGCCTCTTTTGTTCGAATACGTGATTTTCTCGTAGTTAACCGACAATCGACAATCACCCGAGTAACTATGATTTTACCTCGACAGAAAAACAATATGGGGCGCGTTCTACACTCTTGCGCACGCCACTGCTATTTAATATACTTGAGAGGCTTAAAATGCTGTACTACTGAGCTAAGAATTACTCCACAATGACGCTATCGTCAGAGCCATTCATCATACAGTAGTTTGTCATCTGGACATTCATATGATGTAATTTTCATGAAGAAGGTCACTTTCTTGTTGTTGGTATGAGTGTCCTTAATTAAAGGCACTATCAGTGATTTCTTAAATAGGAAAATTGGAAAAAAAGAAGATTTTTGCGTGTTTGTACATATCAAGAATAGGTATCCTAACGTAACCTACAAGATATAAGGTCCAAAGCAAAGTAATCATGACAAAATCGGATATTTTACTTATTACTGTCCGTACGAACACTTACTGCAACACTAATTGAATGGAGGTTCATTATGCTTTTGTTTTGTAATATTTTCTTCAGAAAAAAGTAACTTATGAGAATTCTAGAGACTTATCCTTCACTTTTATTTTAGCTACTGCTGCAAATTTCAAATATTTTAACTCTTTTCGGGGATCACTAATAGTGCCTTATTTTAAGTGGTAAAGATGCGAAACCATGAAGTCGTAAGTATGAGTGCAGATGTTACAGACTATCTTCACATTCAGATGCCCTTTACTTTCCAAAAGTTAACTGGCATTTGGTAATGATCTTTTGTTTCTTTTATATTACTGCAGATATTGGTAACGAAGTTAATGAAATGGCTGTTCGAGATACAATTGTGACACTAGACGTTACCATGGGAAAGACCTATAAAATTATTGCCATTCCCACAGACAACGTGGGAAACACTCCGGCAACTTCTGCTCTGCTTTCTGGGAGTGTTGTTGAAATATATTTCCCTGAAATAGAAGGTCGGTCTGAACACGGGTGCAAGATAAAACATTACCAGACCTTATTATTTTGGCTTATATTTCGATGTTTCTGTAAAGTGTATAACAGTAGTGTAATTTTATCAACTTAACCATTTTAAACTGTTCAAAATATCAACTACTCCATACTACCAGTTGGGTTAGGCATTTCCTAGTTTCGCAGTTTCGAACTATTATATGATAATTATGATAGCGTATTATTAATATGTTTGAATTTGATAGTTTCTTGTGACGTATTAAACAACTGTTCTAGTTTCGGAACTTGCATTGGGGAAAATCTGTGCGACTGTTTGCCAGGGCGCTATGGAGACGCTTGTGAAACAGGTAATGATTTCGCTATTCAACAAAATATTTGTTTTCTGTGATTACGTACACATCTAACTGTTATTTAGGGGTAGGGGATGAATACAATCATAAAGACACAACCAGAATTTGTAAGAATATCATTAGAATCAACGATAAAAGTTATTTTCTTTAACAAAACTCATAGTCCAAGCTATTCCAATTGGTGTAAATGATAGTATTATTTACACCAGCTAGTTTTCGGTAAATGATGGTATTAATTGAGGTATGTGAAACTCTTGTGATATAGTCAATACAATTTTGATTACTATTTTTAATAGACATTCCACCTGTCGAACCACCAATAATTGGCTTCCAGGCCACAGAATCAACCGAAGATTCGTCTATTAGTTTGGCTATCACCGTTCGCACCGCAGACACCAATCCCGACTCCCAAACTTCAGTAATTGTCCGCAACGTCCCATCAGGAGCTGTTCTCAACCACGGTACCCAAGTCGGAAAAGACTGGCACGTGCCACTGGAATTCCTTCCAGAGTTGGCCATGACACCTCCGCCCAACTTTGACGGGAGCATTAGACTGTTGTTTATTGCCACCACTACAACTCCCACCGGAGAGGCGACGAGAGAGGTCTCTTTACCACTGGCACTGAAAGCTGTAGCAGATCCAGTCGTTTTTCAGATTGAACCCACTTGCTTCGTCTCTGATCAAATGAAAATTCCACTTGATATCGCTGTAGAAGGGAATGACTTAGATGGTTCTGAAAATCTCACAGTGCTAATATCAGATGTGCCAGAGAATGTGTCTGTGTCCCCGGCTGATATGCTTGGCAACGGACAATATTTAGTTAAGCATTCAGATTTGCCGTTGCTTGAGTTGCTATCTTGGACGATTCCTTTCCCTGTTTTTACGTTGAATGTAACAGTACGAAGTACGGAAAGTTCAAATGGTGATGTTTGGGAAAAGAATGCAGAGGTGGAAATTGCAGAATGTCTGAAGCCTACAGGTAAATAGCTTTATGGACAGTTAAAAAGTCAGGATTATCCAATAGAGAATTTGAACATATCACGAAAAAAATCTTTTATCCCGGCTTTTATCTTGGTTCTTTTGCTCTGCGAGCGACCTTCGCTAGCTTCAAATTTGAGCAGCTTAATGCTGCATTTTTATTTTGGATATGCACAGATCGTCTATTCAAAATTTATAGTTTGCATAAGACTAAATTCTTTGAACATTATTCGTGTCTACTCCCTTTGTAAGTTAATAGAAGTGTTTCCCGTATGTAGTGTACCTGAACCCCCTGAGGTTTACCACGTTTCTCATCATCTCTGATTGGCTAACATAACATGATAGGACCTCTGAGTAACCAATCCAAATTGACCTTTTATATATCTGCATGTACCTTGCACTTTTCATACAACGTCTCGGATTGGCTAATTACATCATATAACTCTCTCCAAACAAATCGATCGGTAGTGCCCAGAGAGTTATTTAATGTATGAAATTTGATATGTATTAAAAAATGAAGTTCAACATTTAATGTTCTGGCAATTAATTTCTGTAAGCTGTTATCTAATCTGATGTCCCAGTTACTTTGTTAATTATTAAAGTGATTTGTTACATCGGAGATTCGAAAAAAAAATCAGATTTTTGCATGTCTGTAACAAGGATAGGTATCCTAACATATCCTACAAGTGGTAAGACCAAAAGCAACTTAATAAGGACATAATCTGATATTTTAGTCATTACTGTCCGTACGGACACTTACTACACGTAATTGAATGGCGATTCATATCTATGAACAATGCTGTTTTCTTTCTTTCCTGTCACTGACCAGTTGCAAAAATAACTTACGAGAATTCTAGAGACTTATCCTTCACTTTTAAGCTATAATTTTTACTCTTTTGACTCGATCACTGATAGTTAAGAGTTCATTGCATGTTGCAAAGGGTGAAACATTGGAAGAACTTGAAAGCTGATGAGCCGGTAGAGGTAGAAAATCAACTCAATAACCAAATAATGGTGCATTCGGTTTTGAATATATGATACTAATTGGCAAATATTTAATGTTACAATTATTTTTTAACACGTTTTTAATTTCAGATGGAACATCACCTCCTGAGAGCGGAAACGACACCTTCATAATAATAATAGCTCTATGCTGTTTCGCAGCTGTTGCTATTATTCTCATATTGATCATTGTAATATGGTACTGCGTCCGCCAACATTCTGCGAAATTAGACGGCGGTGACAACCTAGAAATGGCAGCTACTTATTAAAGAGACACGGGCGTTTTTTGAAAAGAGTGCGCCCTCAAAGGTGTTCAAAACCAATACTTTTGCAAGTTTGTAATGTTATTCCATGCGTTATCCCTCTCCTGAAGTTTATTTTGTAATAAACCTACTATGGAGTAGATTTATTCAGAAGACCCTATAGTTCCCTTCACAATTCCTTTTCTGAAATAGGTGTCTACATACGCTCGCTTATAGTTGTTGCGTTTAACTCGTATATCCCTTGAACGATGTCATAGTTCTTTCTGGTGGAATGCGTCGTCTTTTTGATGTCGGAGGTAGGACAGAATTATGGTTTACAGTGTGAAACACGAGGAAATACAGATTGTAGTTGATGGGTCCGGCTTAACTCGCATGCATCCTGTTTGACCGGTCTGGTCGACTTTTGGTGTTAACATGTATACGATCCATGATTTTTCATTACGAGGTTGAATTTTAACATATTTTGGTGATTAAAAATTACAGTGACATCACATAAAGCAAAATCAGCAGGGATGTCTTGGCATCATAATACATGTATATGAGCACTGTGTATTGGGATATTCATTTTATTTGTAAAAATATTTTTAATTTTTTAGGTTTTTTCTTTTTTTAAAATTTTTTAAATGGTTGGTTTTTTTACTTTTATTATATTTTGACAATGAGCCTTGTGGCTTTAAGATATAAAATACATTACATAGATAATTGTTGACACCCTTTTTCGTTATCGAATACTGTCACAGGGAATTTTTAGTTAATACTGTTTTGTAACTAAGAAATTGTTGATATATGTATATCACTTCATTCATGTATTGTAACTTGTTGTATTTTAGTGAAATTCCGCATTTTCAAACGGTGTGCCTTTGTGTAATCAACTTTTAAGGCGGTGGGGGTATGAGGTAAATACACACAAATATCGTCCAAAAAGCAGAAAACCAAAAAAGATCCAATTTTTAGCTACATTTCATTGAATGGTTATTTGTTGTACAAAACAAACCCTTTAGGACCATGAACATCAATCTCTTGAACATCGCAGAATGAAAGAATCCGGGAGGGAGCCCGGGGGGAGGGGGAGAGAGGAAGGGGGGGGGGGGGGGGAGGAGGAGAAGAGAGGAGGGGAGGGGGGGGGGAAGAAGGGGGGGGGAGGGGGGGGGGGCCTTTTACTGTTACAACTGCAATAAACGCACACTTTGATTATTGTATGTTTAACTACAGATCATAAATCTGTTATTAAAACGATAAAGTAGGTCATTTCCTGTTTTAAAACACACATTAATAGCAGAAAATTCCAATTTTGTTGGTATCTTCGATTGTTCATGTCCTATAAGACCGTCCTAAAACGTTCTCGTTAAGCGCAATAAAGAAAACTTAATATCTTCATAATCAATGTCCCCTTATTCCGTTTAAAATGCCTCGTGTTTTGTAACCCTGGAACGTAATGGATCAGAATGTTGGCATTGTCTCTTGATCTTGTCCTAAATCAACTCTAGATCGGGCTCATAGGGATGTGAAGTCTTTTTTGCGAGCGTCATAGTATTTATATATAGATATCTATATATATATATCTATAGATATCGGTATATATACATATAGTTCATCTAATGGCTACTATTTAAGAGGTCGAAGCGGGTATTTAGTCCATTGGGTTTCATGGTTTTGACTTTTTAATCATAGATTTTCTGCAGTGTGGACGTCCTTGTCTGATTTACCAACAGTAACAGAATGCAATATTTTGACGTCTTTAAAATGTGACTGGCTCAACCTGTAACTACACCTCCTTTACACCCCGGTGCCTACTCCCGCCCCCTGGTGGCTTTTTGACATGGCTGCAGTTTTTATGCACGTTGTTGTTTTTGGACACCATAGAAACCGGGCAATCTAGTCTTTTTACTTATTTAAATTTGTGGTTGTTTAGTATTGTAGTTTATACCTTTTGAAGGGTGTTAACCCGAAATATTGTACCATAGGCTCTGTATGTACTTCATCTAGCACTGTAGCCCTAGCCAAACCCGTCCTTCTACGACTCTAATATATATATATAATTATATATATATTATATATATATATATAATAATGTGTTTTGTGTGGTGGGGTAAGTGTAATTGTATAATTAATTTAATACAGTGGGCTTAAGCAATCTTGTTATAATTTTGTTATCATCCATGGGTACCCTTGTATTAAAATACATTATATCCATTGTTCGGTAAGAATTAATGCAGGAACGGTACATCGTATGTGATCTGTTTTTGAATTTGGGCCAGTGACTGGATTGAACGTGTAATTATATTTGCAATAAAGTGCCTTTATATTTTTATATTATTGTGTTTTGTTAAAAACGGTTATATAGTAATAATAAATACAACCCAATGGTTCCTGAATCACTGCTTCTGCTGGTATAGGTGTGGGCCTATATAATCCAAGTTGGACTAGCACGTAATTTTACTGCCCATAGTTTTAATTGAACCCCAAAATTTTGTCCGCCAACCGTGAGAAGGTGCTGAGGAGGGCAAAGCCTTCGTGCCGAGCGGAGCGAGGCATTTCGCATTTGGGTAAATCTAGCAAGCATAATATGTCAAGGTATTATCACTATGTGGTAAGGCATGCTAATCTACCAAGAGCTCAGTTCAGTAGCCGTGGATGGGGTACATGTTAACAACAGCTGAACATGCATGTCCTGGGTATAATAAATCGTACTAAAATACAAGGTGATGTATTTGCTCAATACAATGGTGAATGAAAGCTATTGAACTGTGCCATGGGAATTGTGATTTTATTAGCTCATAGTGTATGTTGTCGCATGGGAAAACGTACCTGCTAATTAATTTATAGTGCCAACATTATCTGTCAACCGAAGCATTTTTAACCACAATACGAATGCCCGACAGTAACATAAAACAATGCCGTCAGACGATACGTATCACATAGGACGGGGTATTCTCATAGTTCGTTTGCCCAACTCCAAATGAACCACGGGGAGAGCGGAATTCCAGTTTTGACCAATACTTCTTACAAATCAAATCCAGAATTTAGTACCCAATTAAATCCCAGCAAGTGGCCCCGCCGGGGATCGAACCGGGGACCTTCTGCACCAAAGGCAAATACCCTAACCAGTGTGCCACGCTCTCCCTCAATTCCCGAGATTGAATTGAGGGTGCTTGAAATCTACTGATGGAGGTTTGTAGATTGATGTAACTATGACAGAGCTGAGCTCCATGGTGAGGACTTCGATGTTGTTGTCAGCAGACACTGAGGTTGCTTCTATACAACGGTGCCTGTTTTCACATAGAGCACTTCCATACTGTCGATGTGGTCTCTCGATGGCAAGGACCATTCCTGGTATGGTTGGGCGATGACTTCAGTTCCCCTGTGGGTTGGAGATTGTTACTCATGTCAGCAATGATGTTACTTTTTGCTTTAGAAAAACCCTCCACATTCAATGAAGCTATAGCCAAGGCAGCCTTAGAAAAGGCATGCGCTGGCCTCCAGTCATGGTATGACTAGAGGGATATGGGAATTACCTGAGAATTGATGTTATGGATGTTATAAAAGAAGTGTTTGGTGGTGTAGAGATTGGCTTCACGGCGAGCAGTTACTGACAGGGGAGGCCACAGAATGGTCTCTACTTCTCCCAAGGTTCAAATGTAACCATTTGCCCCCTTTACAAACTTCAATCCTCACTTTCTTACATCATGGACATAGTAGATAAGAGGATCAGCAACACACACCGTGTTTTAAAGACCCATACCACGTTTGCTTTTAATCCCACCGGAATCTCATATACCGGTGTAAAGAAATGAGGTCCCCCCTAGTGAGTGTCTGTACAATAGAATCAGTCGGAATAAACCGGGACCGTGTTACGAGGCCATTTGGGTTACAGTGCTGAAACAAAGATGCATACAGCACTCAATGGGCGAACACTATAGACAGATGGGTGGTAGGACCAAGGGGGTGAAGCCCATTCAAAACAGTCGTCAGTGCTGGGCGTTGACATCTTTTGAATATGCACGGAATAATATTAGTTTGGTGCTTGTATACACACATAATGTTCAATTCGATACAACCAATCCGGCAAAATATCCGTGTGGAGGTTGGGTGCTATGGTGGTTAAATTTTGTCCTACCCATGGCCACACACTGAATGAAATTGACACGTCAGTCGTCTGATTGAAAAAACGCCTCATGATACATCTTTTCACTAGACGCGCATTGCATATGCGAAAAAAGAGTCTCTGAGCACAATTGATCCAGGTGCAATATTATTACACTGGTCACCTCAACACCATACATCAATTTGTATCCATACCGATTAGTGTATATGCAAAGCGTTAAGCGGCACCCACAGTATGGAAGAAGCGGAGGCAGCCAGTGCGTTCTATTGTTGGGACTCTATGTTTTCTATTGTGGTCGGCAAAACATGCGAGCGATGATTTCTAAAGATTACGTAACTTTGCCTCTCTTCTATATAGAACCTCTTTGGGTAGGACACTCAGTCAAGAGACACGGTGTTTATGACACCGGCTTAAGGGAAACACAGGAGTTTTGAGCCATTTGGCCACAGATGGAGTAGCTTTGCACAGGTGTGCCCATTCTGGCATCTGCACAGTGTGGGCTGGAGACGGAGACACAAGAGTGGCCAGTGGCAGCTGCACAATGGGCCATATTGGCATTTGGCCCACAGTGGCAGTTCAAGGACTAATTGCAATTGCACCCGTTGGATTTGTCAATCGGGCCCACAGATTTCTATTTCTACACTAGAAGATGAACGCCAGCTCAAAAGCCGTAACCATCTTCTCCCGCAGTGCGTACTTATTTCCATAGCGTGCGGTGTACCAATTGATTCAAGTTCCTGATTTAATAGGTGGTGTACCAATTTATTCATTATTCACGCATTTGCATAGAACGAGTACCGTTTCCAGCCAACAGGTTACGGCGCATGCGAGTACGCGTGCGTTTCAAATGGATACGTAATGAATATTTATACATTTCAAAACATGTTTACGGTGGCCGCCTATTCTTCAACGCGGGGGGACGGAATCTCTGTTATTAATATCGATGATCGGGCCACAGGTGGCTGCCACTAGGGCCCAAGTGGGTCTCCGTAGTAATTTTATGATTTGAACAAATATCCTGCTTGGTTCCAGGTATTTTCTCTTCCATATTGATTAAGATGGTTAAAATGTGGCTGTTCCCATATATCATATTCATGATATTTGGTATCCTGTTGGTTTTTATCTCGTTAAAGAAAAAGTCATGTTTGTGAGCATTCTTGGATGGTTTATGGGTGGGTTCCGGTGTTTTCGGCTCCGTTGTCTGAAACCCAAATTAGCTATTTGGTTCCAAAAATGGTCAAAATTCATATTTGAAACACAAGGGGACACTTTGGCTGGTCGCAGTTGTTCCGTTGTTTTGGTTCCTTTGAGTTCAAGGTGTCGGCCAGAAGCCTGGAACCAGATTCAAATATTTTAGTCAAAATGATGATTTGTAAACAGAAGTGGGCACACATTGGCTGGTTCCCAGTCCGGTTCTGGATGGTTCTGGGGTTTTCGGCTCCTTTGTTTTTTAATGGTTGTTGAGCCTTGTCTGGACCATTCAACTATTTTGGTTTAAATTATGATTTTAAACAAAATGTTTTAACAATTTTGGTTTTTATCGTTTTTTTTTTACTTGTTCTGTTTTTTTGTTTATTAATGGTTGTTGAGCAGTGTTGGAACCCAAATTAGCATTTGGTTCAAATGGTCAAATCATGCTTTTTTTAACACTAGCTTCGGATTGGTTCCAGGTGTTTTTTTTTTTTTGCCCCCTCGCATATTAATGGTTGTTGAGCTTTGTCTGGAACCCGATTCAACTATTTTAGTTCAAAATAGTGAAAATTATGATTTTTAAACAGAAGTGGACTGGTTCCCAGTGGCTTCTGGATGGTTCCAGGTGTTTTCGGTCCCTTTGCGTATTAATGGTTAATGAGCTTTGTCTGGAACCCGATTCAACTATTTTGGTTTAAATTATGATTTTTATGATTTTTAAACAAAAGTGGACACTTTGGATGGTTCCCAGAAGATTTCTGGATGGTTCCCGGTGTTTCGGTTCCTTTGAGTACCAATGGTTTTTGAGCAGTGCCTGGGACTATTCAACTATTTTAGTTCAAAATAGTCAAAATTATGATTCTTAAACAGAAGTGGACACTTTGGATTGATGGTTCCAACTAACTTCTGGATGGTTTCAGGTTTTTTGCCCCCTTTGCATATTAATGGTTGTTGAGCTTTGTCTGGAACCCGATTCAACTATTTTGGCTCAAAATGGTCAAAACTTATGATTTTTAAACAAAAGTGGACACTTTGGATAGTTCCCAGATGGTCTCTGGATGGTTCCCGGTGTTTTCGGCTCCTTTGTGTATTAATGGTTGTTGAGCATGGTCTGGAACCAAATTAGCATTTTGGTTCAAAATGGTCAAAATCATGATTTTTAAACAAAAGTGGACACTTTGGAAGGTTCCCAGAAGATTTATGGATGGTTCCCGGTGTTTCGGTTCCTTTGTTTATTAATAGTTGTTGGGCATTTTCTGGAACGCAATTAGCTATTTTGGTTTAAATGGTCAAGATCGTGATTTTTTAAACAAAGGTGCACACTTAGATGGTTTCTGGATGGTTCCTGGTGTTTTCGGCTCCTTTGTGTATTAAAAAAGAACCCGTATAACAAATAATATTATACAATATACTCTATAAAATAATTATTGACTACATATCGAGTGGCTTCATCGAAAAACAGAATTATATTAACATAACAATGAATTTAAATCATCTAGTCTTACCATGTGCTATTTAAAAATCGCGCTAGTGTATAACGTGCTATACGATACGGCCGGCACGTTTGCGTCATACACACCATAGGAAATACACATTATAACAGCATCACATGTAAAGGTGTATGACGCTACTGTGCCGTCCGTATCGCATAACACGTATACATATCCCATATACACTAGCGCGAATTTCAAATAGCGCATGTTCAGACAAAACGTTTTTATTCATTTTTATGGTTAGTATGATTCTGTTTTTTGATGAAACCACTCGATATGTAGTCAATAATTATTTTATAGAGTATATTGTATAATATTATTTGTTATACGGGTTCTCCTTTAATGGTTGTTGAGCATTGTCTGGAACCCGATTCAACTATTTTGGTTTAAATTATGATTTTTAAACAAAAGTGGACACTTTGAATGGTTCCTATATGGGTTCTGGATGGTTCTCGGTGTTTTCGGCTCCTTTGTGTATTAATGGTTGTTGAGCATTATCTGGAACCCAAATTAACATTTTGGAATCTGGAACCCGATTCAACTATTTTGGCTTAAATTATGATTTTATGATTTTTAAACAAAAGTGGACACTTTGGATGGTTCCCAGATGGGTTCTGAATGGTTCTCGGTGTTTTCGGCTTCTTTGTGTATTAATTGTTGTTGAGCATTGTCTGGAACCCGATTCAACTATTTTGGTTTAAATTATGATTTTATGATTTTTAAACAAAAGTGGACACTTTGGAAGGTTCCCAGAAGATTTCTGGATGGTTCCCGGTGTTTTCGGTTCCTTTGTTTATTAATGGTTGTTGAGCATTTTCTGGAACGCAATTAGCTATTTTGGTTTAAATGGTCAAAATCGTGATTTTAAAACAAAGGTGCACACTTAGATGGTTTCTGGATGGTTCCTGGTGTTTTCGGCTCATTTGTGTATTAATGGTCGTTGAGCATTGTCTGGAACCCGACTTCAACTATTTTGGTTTAAATTATGATTGTTATGATTTTTAAACAAAAGTGGACACTTTGGGTGGTTCCTATGAATGGCCTAGTGGTCCTAAAAACGTGTAAAATCATACGTGTAACCTTACACGTTTAAGATGCAACCTTACACGTCTAAGACGCATCTTATGCGTGTAAGCATATGGCCATTGGCCAAGTGGTTCAAAAACGTGTAAGGTTGTTCGTATAACCTTACACGAGTAACATGTATCTTACGCGTGTAAGAGTTCATCTTACACGTCTTTAGTGTTGCGCGATACGAGAGATTCCTTGCGGCTGCTTTTTCTTACGCGTCGTCCATCGAGACACGATTGGGCAACGAGATGACTCTTGAAAAGAAAAGCTAAAAAGTTATTCTTCGCCCGCGGTTGATAAATTACACAATACCACCTTAAAGGAGGGTGAAAATGCATAATCTATGGCTTTTTCGTATTCGTAATTTGTAATAAAACGGAATAAATTCCAATCCTAAATTTTGATGGTCTTTTCTAAATTCATTTCACCGTGTTAAAAATAATATTTTAGCTTTCTTTTTTAAGATTAATAATATTGCCAATTAGGCTGGGACCCACTGGTCAAAAAGTCGCTTAGAAAAGGTTGGACCCGGCTCAGAAAGATATACGAATTCTGACCTCAGATACGGTTAGTATATATCTTTTGATACCCCAAAAGTGCTGTTGTAAAATTTTCTTTTCTTGTCCGGTGATGAGGTGGTGCTATAACATGAAAGGTATAAAAATGTTAAATGAAAAAGTAGCTATGAAAACGGTATTAGGGGTAGGGGTATTAATTAACAGATATTCGGGGTTATATGTATATTATAAGCGATTAAGACGTTTGCCATATAAGAATAATGATGATTACAGTCTATCTTGGCGAAAAAATGCAATCTGCAAATTTAAAAAAAAAAATAGACGGAAGAAATTAGGACAAATATCGAAATGATCTCTACAAAATAGGGTGCTTATTCTTCACAAAATGTTGAATTATTCGAGATTTATCTGCTTTACGTCTGGCGAATGGATTTTTATTTTAATATTGTGTCTTGTAGTGTGTTGTTTATTTATCCATAAGCAATAGTCCCAATAATTACGTTTTATAGGCTATTTTACATGTTACACACAGTGGGAGAGGGGGTCTAATTGAAATCATTATTATAACGCATTTAAGATTTTCATATTGTTTCCTTTTACTTTCTGTAACAAAATAGTTTCCGGGTGTTCTGTAAATGCCGAAAATCGTGTAACCCGCAATGCATCACCTTCAAATTAAAAACTCCAAAGGACTCCCTAGCAAGTTGCGGGAACTTTAGGAGGGGGCATTATTTACGCCAGGGGGAATGGAAGATTTGAGCTAGGGGAATACGAAAGAAAATTGTAAGCAAGAGGTGCGAATATGAAAGTCTTATAAACATTTTAATCAGGTGGGGGGACGTGAACTTTTTAATGGAAAAGGGGGAATGCAAACATTTTGAACGGAAGCAAACATGGCAAAGGGGGAACGCGAAATTTTTCGACGAAAACATGTAGAAATCCTCCATTCTTCTCCCTGGCGTAAATAATGACCGCTTCCTTATAAAAAATATACAACATGGGACCTATACTAATTCAACTATAGAATTGTATAAAACTAATAACAATAAAGAAATTCATCATTCAGCTTCAGACGGTAGGAAAGTGACATGTCGAACATGTTTGTGTACGAGATTAGTAATGTATTAAAATTTAGTATGGAAAAGAACGTGTTTGACCTTTGACCCTTGTTTAAGAAATGTTAAGGTGAATAAAAGAACAAAAAGTCACAAAATATGTGTTGTACTGTTATATTAGCAACTTTATATTACCACTTTGTCCGCCTTTAATAAGTTACTTTAGCAATAATCCTTAATTTGTTACCCCAACCCTTAAAAATTGCCACAATATTCAGGTGCACTGACCCTTTATCTAAAACAGGCCAGTACGCAGCTGGACAAGAAATTCAAATTTTACAACAGCACTTTTCATATATCCCAAACATGGTATTAAATGAATCTGAACTCAAAAATCGTATATCTTTCGGGAGCCAGGTCCTCCAAATTTTCAGGCCGTGGGCCCTGAACTAATCATGGCCCAAGTCTCTATCATCAAAAGGGGAGCTTCTTCGATATACCTCGATCAATTGGTTATCGTCATCAATAGACAGACACATCTTTAACCCTGTAAGAAATATCACCTATCTTTCATTGGTCGTACATGCTTTAAAACGTGTAAGATGATTGGCTTGAATGTGATTTTTCAACTTTATCATAACATGATTTCCCAATTCAAGATGTCTCGCTATAACTATAAGAACGTTTCAAGGTAGCCAAAAAATTCTTTAAAAACGTCTAAGGTGACGCGTAGAATCTTACCCATTTTTTAGGACTGTCTTGTCATTCATAGGTTCCCAGATGGGTTCTTGGAGAATGGTTCCCCGTGTTTCGCTCAATGTTGTTGAGCATTGTCTGAATATATTGGCTTTTATAAAGCGGCATTCCTATAAGATCACGGCGCTGTTGCCTATTATTATTACGCTGCCGTCAGGAAATCGTCACAATCATTTCGCTTCATGTAGGCCGGCAGCAGGACAAGCACACAATCCTATCAGCACTTAGATTGTAATATCCCCATAACAGCTACCCGAATATCGCTTGGGTCGACGAGGCAAGCGAGATAAAGTGCCTTGCCCAAGTGCACAACACATTGGCCGCAACGGGGCTCGAAACACACGACCTTCGGATCATGAGTCGGCAGTCATATCCGCTGGACCACATGTGCCCTCAAAAAATAGCAACAAAAATATAGGAAAACAAAAAAACACGTTTAGTTTAAATCCACTAATAATGATTATTATTGTCCTTACTTGTATTATATTTCATGTCCTACCTTATTTTCATAAATATGATCAATATATGTGCTGTAGTCTATGATGAACAAATATTGATTGATTGGTAATTTACTTTTAAGGCGAGAGTTAGGTTAGAGTTTGGGATAAAGGCTAAAGTTAGAATAAGGGGTAGAGTTTATGGTTAGGCGTTAGCGTTTGGGGTAGGGTTAGAGTTTGGGTTAGGATTGAATTGTATGTTAGGTTGAGTTTAGGATTAAGGTTAGAGTTTAGGGTCGTTTAGGAGTTTAGGGTTATGTTAGAGTTTAGGGTCAGGGTTAAATGTTTAGGGTAAAAGGGATAGACATTGGTTTGGGGTTAGGTTAAGGGGTTGCCTGGGATAGGGTTGGGGAGTAGGGGTAGTGCAGTGGTTTAGTTTCAGCGTCTTGCAGCGACTATAACGTAGTGACTACGCACGTCGCGGTTCCGGCACTTATTATTAAAATAATTAGGAATTCTGCAACTGGCAATGCTGATACGCTTACAGTGTCAATGAGATTTCTTCCAAATCGAAATTGGACTACTGCATATGTAATTAATACTTGCCAAGCCATTTAATGACTATTCAGTTCACCTATCAAACATATTCAAGTTCGATAGAAGCATTTGGCAGTTAGCAATTCATTGGAATACTGGTTTGAAAATTTACGTCGATGTGCATAGATTCAGTCCAGGCTATCAAGTAACAGCCGCTATGAGCTGTGATGCTACTACCAAATGAGGACTATATGGACTCAGGCTATATAATAATTTTGTAACCAATGCCAACTCACTCAGGTGCAGATAGAAATTAATACACTGCACCAATCACACCACATTGGCCCAAAATTACAATCTCAATTGCAAAATTCACGTATATTATATCAACATTCCACAGGGATGGATATTACCAATTTCTTAAAATAGCGAAATTTTATCCATTTGGTACGAACTTATATTTGATGTGGTGGGAAGAGTGAAGATGCAAGATCAGTCAGCTATATCGGTGCTAAGCCCGGTGCTACATTACTGACAGAAACAATGTTAACCTATCACTTGAGGACATCTGCAATTGTTTTTTTATACTATTCTCAAACAGGGTGTACACATACACAACACACAAATCCCATGAGAAGAATTGAGAATTGTTTGCCTTCTAGCATCGAAGGAAAGAAGGCGCCCTCTATAGCTTTCATGAAAACGATCGGGGGGGGGGTAGGGACACCGATCTTGCCGATTTGGGCATTGGGGATTTCCACACGGTAATTTGGGGAACGCTACGTGCATGTACTATGGCAGTCTCGGTCCCGTGGGACAGTAAAAAGCATCTCTTAAACCTTTGTTCAAAAGATCTTAGTAATATCAGGCTAAATTAAGAAAAAAATATTGGTTAAAGAGTCGGGGTTAAGTTGGATAACCCCCGCTACAAAATGTGTAATTCCATAACGGTTTTAGATTTAATATTCGTGACCAGGCCTTGTCTGTGTGTAACCGTTCCTACCGTTAAGTCTTTGAACACAGGACTAGCACCCGGACGTTGATGCAGTTTTGAATTAGCTGTTACTGTTTAGGTATTGGAAGGTCCTAACCCCCCTGGGAAACGATGATTGAAACGTTCTGTATAGAAAGCGACATGCTTTAAGTGATTTTGCTGGTTTTAAAAAATAACCCTTTCAACATTCCCTCAGAATCGCTTATGTACAATTTAATACAGCTTTCAATGGTAATTGAACTTTCGGATTTATAGCGGTCTATGTACTTTGATGTAGCAAAAAGACAGTTCGGACTGTTGTCTTGAAGTTATAGATTCCCATGTTATTTATATTTATGCATATTTATGCCAAGTACAAAAAACATGGTCCTCTTGTTTAACATTTACACAAATATTGTAGATGCCCAGTACCTATAGACAATTACAGCCCAACAGGAGGGCGCCCTGGCTAAAGCAAGCTGCAAACCAGTGATCGTAATGTTTTTAAAGATAATTTTGAACGAAATTGTGATGCAAAGAGGTCAATGTCTAGATTCATGACATTTTAATTGTTTCAGCTGCCAATTGTTTATATATGTATATCGCGCCAATGACAAAACTATGTTCTAATACAGTCATGGTATAATTCAGGGGCGGAGCTAGGGGGGTGTGCAGGGAGGGCCGGCCGCCCCCCTGAGAAGATTTCAAAATTTAGGAAAAAACAGGGTTTGTGTGCAAAAATTAGGGGTTTTTAACCAAAATGAGTTCATTTGTACTGTTTCCGCA
Organism: Ophioderma brevispina; assembly: GCA_023653785.1. Lineage (NCBI taxonomy): Eukaryota > Metazoa > Echinodermata > Ophiuroidea > Amphilepidida > Ophiodermatidae > Ophioderma > Ophioderma brevispina. The sequence goes on along the minus strand of JAMKCH010082268.1, from coordinate 2,726 downwards.
CCCCCCCCCCATGATGATTCGCCCCGTCCTATGATTTTACCCTGGCGCCGCCCCTTAATGGAGAGTGTAAATGCATTTTTAAAAAAAACTCAAAAATCTAAAAAATCAAAAATTTTAATGTTTTAAATTTATACACACATGACAACTTTGCGTCAAAATTGAGCGAATTATTAAAGGAAGCTTACTATTAGTTTATTGTTTATTTAATTCAAGTATCATATTTTTTAAAAAAAGCGTCCATCTGCGTTACTTTAATGGATGCATCTACGAGCACTATGATAGGCACTCTGAAATAAAGTCGCTGCCACCAACCCTGTATAAAGTCCATCTGCACTCCATGAAAATGCTGGGGGACGTTCTGAGCGGGAACCCCAACCCACGTGAGGATACCTTCTTCGCGTTAACCCTCCTTAACTTTGCTTTTCATAACGCTTTTTGAAAAATTTCAAAGAGCGCGGCGATCTTTATTTATAAAACCGTCCCTTTTCACAAATTAAATATCTGTGTTGTTAGTATTTTTTATTGTCCCGTTCAGAAACTGGTATGTCGCCTCATCATATTTAAAAAGGACGGCAATCGCCGCAAAAGAGAGAAGAGGCCCTACAATAATCATAGTTATATTTCGCGCCGTCAATTTTGAGTGTGTTTTGCAACGTGTTTCGCAGGTGTTTCTATTCCCAAAATACACACCTGTATCGAGATCAAATGTGAAAGGTATGCAGAAACTCATGCAATTGCGCATTACTTGACGTCATTTGAAATTAACTGCTCCTAACCTCGAACACAACAATCCCACACCAGAATTTCATGAACATCAAATGAGAGCTTGATTTTCTTAGACTAGGTAAATTTTCCGTGTACGTGCCAGTGGAATATAGATTCCAAGAAAGCCATGTCAACATTAATACTGAACGTCTTGATTTTTCAACAACAAGACCCAAACACGCCATTGGAATTACTACTGATACTTTTTGTCCTGTTCACTGTATGTGACGGTCCCGAATAGAATAACCAGTGTGCATACCAATGCATTTACAGGTCGCTGCATACAGCATAATGTAAGATGTTGGGGACGAATTGTGGTACGGCATTTTGGAATGACCTGCTAGTTTTTTTCCCGGCTGAAAGGTGTGCATTTTGTTTATTTTACGTGGACCTGTGTGGCGCAAGGAGATATGGTCCGGTCTCGCCGTCCGGGAACATGGCGAACAATAGGGCAAACGCTTCATGTACTCTCACTAACATTAGTGTTCAACGCTTTATTTTCGTTGTCGTCTATGTAGCCCGGACTGGTGGGTTCCTGCCGGACCATATCTCCTTTCACACCGCTTTCAGCTTTTCTTCGAAATTCAAACACTTTCACGTACACGAACTTATCTATCCAAGGAATCAAGCTTTCATTTTGGTGTTTTCGGTTGGATTTGGTAGTTCCGTTTTATGCATGATATATTGGCCACTTTTTAAATGTCTAGGTTTTCCCAGTTAATTTCGCACTTGTTTATTGATTTTATAAAACAGCCAATTTGAATTCGTCCTAAAAATGTGAATCGCGAGAACGCAAATCAATTAATTTTTTTCGGTAACTGATATTCATTATTGTGTCCTTGTATTTCAACTTTTTTGTCATTGGATTTCGTCCAATTGCCGTTCAATATTCGTCCGTCGAATTCAAGACCGGCGTATTAAAAAAGCAATTCGTCATTTTTCATTGATATTCATTATCGTTTACTTCAATTTTAGTCACGTGTGTTGTAGGCCTATTTTATAACATTAAATATGGGTTTCTTTTGGGGATGGTTGAAATGTTTTTTTTAGCCTCCAATGTAAATCTCAAAAAAGTGGCTAATTTTTTCCTTATTGTTTTTTAGCTTTTCGCCTGAAAATTAGGCAAAAAAATAAGTGAAATTTTACCAATTTGTTAAATAAGGACATTATAATATTGTCAATTCGATATAAAAAAAGTTCATTTTATTAAAAAAAAAAAAAAAAAAAATGTTTATCTTTTGTTTGAACTTTTTAAACTTTTGAATTTTTGATTTGACTATTTTGGCCTTAACCCGTTTAATCAATGGTGGAACTCTACCCTTTAAGACCACCCACATAGATAGAAGATTATTCAAATATAAGCATATGAAACTCACCCCGCACCCTTTGTCTTAGACGGAAGGCTGCACTTTATTATTGGGGGAACATGACCTAAAGATGAGAACCAATCACGAAATAAACACTTATTTCATTTAATGATTACCCGAAGAATATGAAGACAAGTTTCCTAAAATCAATTATAAAAGACTAAAGTGCTTTTTCTATTCAGTAGTCATCGCACGCGGGACGAATTTGTCAACGGATTTGACGACTATCAAGACACACAGTTGAAATACAATGAAACCACAAAATAAAAAATCAGTTTGGTAGGTGGGCTAAGGAAATGATCGATTTGTTTTTAAAACAACTTGAAATTTGTGATAGATTATGCACAATTTCAAAACCCTCTTTCCGCCCGTCTTTAATAAACCGGTATATTTCGTGGACAAGAAATAAAGAAGCCAGCGTCGACCCGTTTGGTGCAAGCTGCCTTTGTTTAGGATACGTAAAATGATAGACCTTAGTCCTTCAAACTACAAGAAGTTAACTGAGCCAGATCTTATGAAAAGTACCCATATAGTGCGTATCAGCACTGCAGTTGCCAGAATCTAATTCCTAATTAATGTTAAGTAATAAGTGCA
>JAMKCH010082267.1:0-17187 GCA_023653785.1 Ophioderma brevispina | reverse complement strand
GGTAGGGGAATTACTGGTGTTCTATCTATATGAAACTCATTAAATTATCACATGACCTGAAATCTCTCGTTGCACCTTAAGCTAAATAGGCCTATTTACGGTGTAGATACCGCCTTTGTTGCACGCAAAATTGAATTTCTGTTGAGTGCAAAGTCGTACTGTTAGATCCGACGTTGTTGCATGATCACGGGAAAAACTAGTATGTATATAGATAATTCTTTTTATTCTTGTAAAGCGATGGTTTTTAAAAAGTGTATAAGTTAATAAAAATCCCTTCAAAATATTTTGTGAAAAGCTCAATTTATTTTTTAATCAAATTTAGCAAAAATTTGTGTTTTTAAAAAAAATTTCGGCTCAAAAACCTTTTAAAAAATATCAAAAATATAGTTCCGGACCTTTTTCCACTCAATATTACGCTCATACTTTAATTACAAAAGTAAATGCATATGCATATTGTAACAATATTTCAAATATAAGGCCCAATTTATTGCAGACAGTTGTAGGCTAATTAGGATAATTAGGATTAGATACGACTTTTGCACTCAAAATTGAATTTCCCGTGTCTTTCAACAAAGTCGTAACTGGTGATACTACTTTGTTGCACAACACGAGAAAATCACTCATGGTGTAGTTAGCCATTTTAATTAGCCAATACTTCTTAATTAGAAGACTTTTCGTCTTAAAGGCATATCAGTGATTTGCTCCAATCGGAAAATTCAAAAAATCATCAAAAATCAGATTTTTTTGCATGTCTTTAACACGTACAGGTACCCAACATATCCTGCAAATGATTAAAACCAGAAGCAATCTAATACGCACCGCACTCCAATATTTTTAGCCATGACTGTCCGTAACAGGACCACTTACTACAACACGTAATTTAATGGAGAGTCACATCTTTGAAGACTGCCGTTTTCTTCCTTTTATGGTTTGGCAAAATTCGTCAATTTGGACAAAAATAATTATGAGAATTATACTGACTTATCCTTCGATTTTAAGCTATTACTGCAAGCTTCAACTATTTTACTCTTTCGGTGAATCACTGATGTGTCTTTAAGTGGGAAACTGAAAATATACGATATTTAAAAAATAATTTTATCGTGTTAAGAATTATTTTCATTTGAAAAGTCACCCAAAGGAATCTGAAACACAAAATGTTCTCCTGTAAAATCATGAAAATGTAGAAGATACGACTTGTTGAACTCAAATGACAAAAGGGGGGGGGGGGGGGGGGGTTTTTTTTGTGATTGCTGATTTTAGACTATGGGGGGTAGACAACCAAAAACAAACCAACTATTAAACAAATTCTTAGTCCCCATCTGGGGGCTAAGGGAAAACCAAAGGTAATTCATAATAAATTAATTAAAATCATATAACAGTCTGTTTCCGCGCTAAAACTGCACCATTTCTTGAAAATGAATAAAATATCACGTCAATTTATCTTTCCCAATATCAGTGACCAGGAATATGTATATAACTTCAGCAACCATTAACTAAAATATTACAATGGCCCGGTATGCGGACAGCCATTGTTATAGCCAGGTGTTCTCACCTCCACGATTCGTTGTGAAGTAACAACAATACCAGTCCTCCTTTACAATTAACTAACCAGTAGTTTACATGATAATATAGGTCGTTGACCTTAAGTTTTAATCTGAAAACGCGTTTAATTGAATAGAAAGTGTTAAGCAATAAGTTACGGATTTAATTCTGCACAAAGTTGTTAGGTCAACGCTTGCCAGCAACATTTTGTCATGAGCTTGTTGTCTTTCGTTCCTTTTTGAACACGCATATAGAAGCTCAAGATTACTTTTTGTGAATGAGATAAGTATGTGTGTTTACGTCATTAAAAATACTTAGTCTAAATCGGGAACACTGGATCTCTCAACTCGAGACCAATATAAAACAATAGTCCTTCACTCCCAGATTGAAAAGGATCTGAAGTGTTTTTCTATACCAATGCTGGGTCGGTAATTGAATTATCTTTAGCTCCATTGCTGTGCTGAAGTCTAGTGATCTATTGGTCACTGATACTGGGGGAAATAAATTGAAGTGAGTGAAATTGATTCATTTCCAAGAAAATGTGCCGTTTTACATTGCGCGCGGGGGAACAGACGTATTATGATAATCCATGTTCCTAATTTATTCATGGATTTTTTACACTTGGTTTCCCTTAGCCCCCCGATGGAGACAACAAAAACAACAGCATAGAATGGCATGTCCCATCTATTATTTGTTAAGTTCTGATAAGGACTCCTTTTCTGGGCTCTGGTGTATTTTCTTTGCTACATATTTTTAATTTTTTTTAAAGCCCACTCCATGAATATATTGGCGATGATGGCATACACCGGACACCCCATAGCTGCGCCAAACCTTTGACCGGTAGATATTATTTCTGAACGAAAATTGGTAAATGTAGTGGTCAACATTTAGTTTTGTTCGTGGTCGCAGTGTGTCTTCCTTTTTAGTGTGGTTCGGTATGTCAACGAAACAGTTCCCCCCGTAGGTTTTTGTGCAAAAATGTATTTTTTTTTGCTGTTTTGCATTCAATCGGACCAGACTGTCAACAAAATGCGGGTTCAATGTTTCAACTGCTGACCCTTCAAGGAGGGGGGGGGTGGTATTACTACAGGGGAATATTGAATATTCGAGTCAGATACACATTCACAGGTTTGTCTCTTATAAGTATAACCTTTTGCCTAGGCGCAACCTGTAGTTAAAGCGCTATAGCACCGTAATGGTTCAAGGTCAGTCAAGGCTCATAGGATCAAAAACATGTATTATTTTACCGTGTGTGATATTTGGTTGGCTAATTACATAGCAAAAATGGTTGAAGGGTCTACATCATCTACATGGTCTATGGTGGTTACCAGAACTTTCCCTGGATTCTGCAAATGCCTATATCACCACCCAATCAGTTAAAATGCATTTTTCTGTTTTAGTGTCAAGAGTAATCATTTGACAGCACTTTCAAAATCTGAGCATTTACCCCGAGGTGCCCTATTATATTTTTTCCTACTCTTAACAAGGAAACGAATGCGTTACTGTATATTAACACACAATTTGACTCGATTTAAAGTATTTCCCTGTACAACATTTACCCCTTTTTTTTTTTTTAATTTTATTCCAAAAATTTGAACCCATCATTTTCGGACGCTAGGCCCTATTGAAACCCAAACAGTAACAATCAATTGTTAGCATGAGCTCAACACATGCATTACATTCAGACGAGACTCTCATGCTGAGGACCTTCAATGGACATCTCATGCCTGAGTACCTTCAGCTGGGACATCTCATGCAGAGTACCTTCGATGGGACTCTCTGCATGATAACCTTCAGATGGGACATCGCATGCATGATTACCTTCCAGATGGGACATCTCATGCAATGAGTACCCATTAAGATAAGACAACTCATGCATGAGTACCTTCGAGGACATCTCATGCATGATTACCTTCAGACGAGACATCTCATCGCATGTGCTCAGATGGACGATCTCATGCACATGATACCCCTTCAGATGGACATCTCATGCATGATTATCCCTTCAGATGGGACATCTCATGCATGATTATAATTAGTCGGGTCCACAAGCCACGCGCACAGGGAAGTGGTGTTCACTTTCTGTTTAGATAGTGTTTCTAGACTGATTTTGTCCGCTGAACACATGTGAACCGGCAGATTTTATTTTAAAAAAGTGTGCCCAAGTGGTCCCCGGGGACCCCGTGGGTGGGGGTGGGGGAAAAGTTAACGTTGGTATACATTGCCGCCCAAGTTTTGGTGTTTTTGGTATCCATCTATAGGTTTTCGGGCATGGACAAATTGATTAATATTATTATTCAAATCAAAAATAGCTGCCTTATGCCCAAAATTCCCAAATGGCTGCCAAAAAGTGAGTTTTGGAGTATTAGGGTGCTATTGACCAATTTGAGCATTTTGTTCGTTTTTATAAGTGGTTTGCACTGAGGTGTTAAGACAACTTCCAAAATCCAATGGCTGCCATCTGTCAAAATATTCAAATTTCAAATAGCTGCTATTATCAAACAAATTTTCCCGAAAATGTAATTTCTTCAACATTTGTCCCTAATATTAACCACATTTTTGCATTTCTTGTGTGAATTATGTATTATTTATTTGGCAACTCAAGGTCCATCTATTATGTTGCAAATTCAAACTGGCTGCATTTGTTTAAATTTCCAAATTGCGTTTTTTGTATATATTAACCGATCAAATTTCAATTGAATTGAGAAGTTTTGCGATCGAGCACGCCATGCTTTAATTTTTCTACTAGTCGGACGTGTAATTGCGTTTGTGTTGAAAATTTCACGAGCTGCGTCTCAATCAGGGGGCTGATCTTTTGTTGGATTGGATTTTGAAATTGAGCGATGGGAGTCAGTTTTGTGAAATTTTGTGTTGTTTCTATTAATAGCTGCACTTAGATAAACGATATGCACTCATGCTACCTATCCGCGATTTACACATTTCGGTATTCTACCTGAGGAACCTATCTGGTTCATGCGCACACTGACTGTTTTCGTTGTTGCAAAATGAGGACAACAGCTACGACCCTCTGCCGAAGCGTGGCTGAGCTTCCTCTGTTAGAGGTAGTCTAAACAATTTCCCACAAAGTCCACCGTTGATATCTTCGCACCTTGAAACTGTTAAAAAAACAGTCCTGGTCTTTGGAAGTTGACTATTTAAAAGGTTTTTTTATTTTGCCGATTACCTTCCCAACAAATCAAAAAAAAAAACCACATCGTCCTCGGACGCATGTGTCGCTGCTGTGGCGGTTTGTAAATGATAGGCCTTATATGCCCTTGACCTTTGGCGGGTGAACTCTTTGGCCCCATCAACAATGTGGCCTCCATGTTGCACATACATCTATGACCCAAGTTTGGTTTTCAGATTGAACTTTCAACTTTCAATTGAGGTCATTTTACATTTTTAGCCTATCTTTGAACTTGACCTCAACAAAAAAATGACCTTTTGACCTTGCCATGTAACCTTTGACACCACATCGACATATGAGGGATCCACTGTTGCACCTATACCTCAAGTTTTGGTTTCAATTGAACTTCAAAAACGTTTAAATATATGTAGTTTTTTTACCTTTTAAACGTTTTTACATCTTACAATTTGACCTCACCGACCTTTGATCTTGTTATAGCCCTTGGACCTCGTCAGGAAATAGGATTTCCATGTTCTATCTATGATTCAAGTTGTGTTTAAATCCATCGAAGTTTGTGTATATCAACAGGCAAATGTTAACCTTTTTTTCACAACAACAGACATCACAACAACACATACTCTACAGTGGACAATCTGTCTTATAATATAATGCGACAACACACACACACACACTACCCTATTCTCATTGGAGTGTATCCGTGACTGTCCTCTAACGACCCTATATGACCTTTGACCTTTTTTATTTTTTTCTTTCCTCAAATTCTATAAAATTTTCGTGCTGCAAAGACAATGTTATGACAATTAAATTAAATGGACCACTGGTCCAGGATTCTTACGGGTATGCACCGAATGTCTCTTTTGACTCAGGTGCCCTTTTGACCTCTAATGACTATGTGACCGTTGATTCCCATTTTGGTCAAATATATACCCTTTCTTCTGGCAAATAAGTTACTGTGACCACCCAAACGCTCACCAAGAACAACTGGTAAAATTAGCACTCATTGGGGCAATACAGTTTGAACTCTAATCACCCAAAATGACCTTTGACCCGTGTTGTTTTAAACTACATGACGTTTTCTGCAAACTACAGTGTTATCCACCCAAACGAGAGGAACTCATAGGCTTGCACACCATATTTACTTCATTAATGACCTACATTCCCTTGACCCCTTTTTGCAATAAACTGCGCAATAACCTAACTTAAAACAACCTCTAGGACCCTACCCCTTTAATCCCTAAAATGCCATTTTTTTTCAAATCACGGAGAGCGGACCTCTGCCTTTTGTCAGGTTGCTAGTCATTTAGGGACGCCAGTGACGTAAGGATGCTGTTATCCCTTGAGGAAAATGACTACCACCTGACCATCACCGCAAAAAAAGGAGGTAGCGTTATATTTATTTGTCTTGTTAGATCTGGAGCAACATTTCCCTTCCCATAATATAAGGCGGGTCCTCTCCGCGATTTTGAAAAGTGCGAAAAATTGGATTTAAGAATTTAGAGAGTATAGAGTATGCACCGATTGACCTCCACGTATGCCTGTGTTACGTTTAACCCATTCTAACAAAATATATAAGAAGAAAAAAATATAGACGTATAATCACCAAACTTGCGTCAAAGAACCGCACCTTAAGCTTAAAATATCCACTGTTCCAGGACTCAAATAGTGAATACCACATATTGACCTCTACTACCCCATATTTGACTTTTGACCTCCCATTTGTTTAGAATCTATTTCGCTTTGGCAAATAAAGTGCTATACCACCATTAACCTTGCTCAATGCTCAAACCAACCTGGCAAAATACTCGTGGTGTACCTGGAGTTATCTCTAACGACCCTACCTGACCTTTGACCCCTAACATAATATAAACACTATTTTTCAAATAAAATTGAATACCCAAAAAAATCCTCAAAAGAACACCTGGGCCAACACTCACAGGGTATATGACGACTTAACATTAATTACTATGTGCCTACAATTCTTTCTTAACTCATCTTGTCAAATCTAAAAAAAACCTGTCTTTTTGCAATACAATGCTATGACATACTAAAACATCGCTTGTCCAGAACTTTTGCACAGATTGATTCACTAATGACCTTTCTTGGCTCTTTTGATCACATTTTGTCACAATCTAATAAAACCTGTCTACAATAAAAGCTTGCGTGCAACCTTTAAAAAAAACCACGGGTCCCCGGACTCAGATATGTACATAAACACTTTACCTCTACTGACCCCTATGTGGACTTTGACTCCATTTTGTCCAAAAGCTATACCTTCTACAAATGCCGTGACCATCAACATTAAAAGAAACACTGGCCAAGACTCAGGGGGTGCACTTTTATTGACCCTACAAGAGGTTTGACCCATTTTTTGGGTTAAAATCTAAGTAATAATAAAGATGTTCTGCAAATAGGTGTATGACCTTAAACTTAAACTTGCTCAAAAGGAACTTGTACAAGGCACATATGGAGTGTTCACAGAATTGACTAATGACCCTGTTCTTTCATCCCCCAGTTGGTAAAATATAACAATATTTAAAAAAAAAAAAAAAAAAATTATATTACCATTGTTTCGGTAAATGCAACTTTCATTCTCATATTCCGTCCATTTTTTTTTTTTGAAAATTTTTTTTTGAATGATCATTGATGCTCTCGTTGTATAAAGTCATCAATTATAGCCCTCAATACCTAATAGATTGACACCAAAGTACAGAAAATGGTCAATACAAAACACAATAAATCTGAGAAATTGATTTGCCCTAAACCATCAACCATCTCGCGATGTCACACAACGTATAATGAAGAAACATAATTGCCCAAATATGTCATTATACATATAATGATCTAAAACTCATGTTTGGGGCAGCCATTTGAATATTTTTTTGTTTTTTTTTTTTTTTTGAAAATGTAGCTATTTTGGACTTTGTACAATGTGTGCATGACAATAATATTGACAACCAGATAATAGTTCCTACATTGTCAATCCGACAGGTATATCGCGGATAGGGTAGCATGGAGTTCTATAGTCTACTAAGTTGCCGCTCATTAACAGAAAAACACAGATTCACCTACAAACTGACTCCCATCTTAATTTTTCTAATCCAGAGACCAAAATATGGCGCGCTCGCTCGAAAAAAAAACACTCTGAATTAATTTAATTGATGTTATAAAAAGACGCCCATTTGAAAAAAAAAACATGGCACTCCATATTGAATGTGTAAAATGTGTCATATATACCAAATGATTAAGATGAGATTTGACATACAGCAGCTATTTTGGAATTGAATATTTTGAATATATGGCTGACCATTTTGGATTGTGGAAGTTGCCTTACCTACCTCATGATGTAAAACAACTTATAAAAGAACCAAAAGTTGCTCAAATTGGTCAATTGCACCTAAACTCAAACTCTCTTTGGGCACCATTTTGAATTTTGGGCATAAGGCAGCTATTTTGGATTTTGAAAGTTATTCTAATCAACTTGTCATACCCGAAAACCTATAGATGGATACCAAAACACAAATTCATCATGTATATACCAACGTTAACTTTTCCCCCACCCCCACCCTTGGGGTCCCCGGGTGACCACTTTGGCACCACTTTTTTAAAAATCTGCCGGTACCATTATTCAGCGGAAAAAATCAGTCAAGAAACACTATCAAACAGAGTGCCCACCGTTTCCCTGTTGCGCGTGGCTGTGGACCGACTAATAATAATATAATGATGTTTGATTTATAACGCGCACATATCCCCCCTGCTGGGTTGCTCAGTGCGATTGCCAATTAGATTACCCGTTGCATCAGGCAAATCGTCACAATCATTTCGCATTCATCTAGGTGGGCTGCTGGTTAGATGCGCACAACTCTATGCACTCTTAGATGTTATCCCCCATACAGCTAACCAATTATGCTTGGGTCCACGAAGCTTGAGACTAAGTATCTTTTGCCAAAGGACACAACAATGTTGGCCACAATGGGGCTCGAACTCACAATTTTAAAGTAAATATGTCATGATTCTGAATATTTGTTTTGGGAAAATTGGTAATGGATGAAAGCTTAAGTAACGTAGATTACATATAAATCAAATAAGTGAAATTGTCCACATTTGTTATTATTTTTGCCTTTATTTCCCGCCCCAATAGCTTACTCGAAAACGGTTCCGACAAATCCACATCCAGGCAATGGTGACGTCAAAGTGATGACCATCCATACTTTACGTCGTTGTGACATCATAAAATCGCGTGGTTGCCACTTCAATAATAAATTTTTGAACCCAACAAATGAAACAAAATATGTCTTCTGTAGCTTGTTTTTCTAATTTATTATTTCTTTCATAATCCATCATATTACAAACATGTGTCAGCAATAACAATTCGAGTCAACCGTGTTTTGGTCATCACTTTGACGTCACGAGGAGAGCAAAATTGGTGCTTTTGATCAATGAAGCCTTGACGAAAAATCCGCCCCCCTGTTTCCTTCGTATGTCAAAAAAGCAAAATGAAAATGCCTCCTATTTTGTTTAATTTTACATCAAATTGTATTTTTTTTCAGGAATTTGTGATGTATTACAATATTTTATGAATGTAAAGTCAAACTGAGGCGTTGACAAATCTTGACATATTTCCTTTCACGGTTCAATCCTTGGGGATTACCCTCAGATGGGACAAAATGCAGTGGGTCTGCTTGGTCAATATCCAGGAGTAAAAAAGAGTAAAGACTATTTACAGAATAAATCTGTACAATCTCTGTAAATCCTTTAAAAAGGTGCACGTTCACATTTACCCTTTACCCGGAATCAGTATCGATTTTGATATATCAATGAAAGGCTGTATTTTTTTCCTCATTGAAGGCCTTTAAAGGGGCATTTGTGTGATTCTCCAGCACCTTCTGGTTTATTCATGGTTCACTAATCATCCTTGAGAAAACTTTATTCACAAAATTTTAGTTGATCTGATCTTGCTGGTTTTGTGCTTGTTTCCCATGGCCCCATAGCCACCGTCTGTAACCTTCTGTCCAGTTTTATGACAGAAAATACAAAATTGTGAATTTTCTTTTGCAGACCGACCGAAATTGCAGATTTGGTACACATGGATTCTAGAGCTATGGTCAGATGATAAAATCTCAACTTTTTTGAGGTAATTCGGGTACGCGGTATTTGGGGGACAGGCTGTGGATCGTGGTACGAAATGCCCCTTAATTTTATTAGCCTTCAAACTGCCATTTTAAAAATTGTTACCATCAATATTAGCACGTCAATGAATATGCCTTGAAATTTTAAATGCTTTATGCTTCTAATGCAATTAAGTTTGGTTCCATCGATACTTGGTGGGAGTGTATGCATTGCTAGGCCTCATAAGTCAAGTAGAGATCACAAGTAGCTATAAATCATAACAAGCACCCTTAATTTATTTATGAAGAGTCCACTCTCGGCTACTTTTGTGCTGTCTTTATTCCCAGGCATAAACCCTAAATTAAACCCAAAGAAATACTCTTTTCAATGAAACACAATTCTGAACTTCCATATTTGTGGTAGAGTCATTTTACTACTGTTTTATTAGCTATGCCAACAGCCCTCCCATAACAGTGTCACGTGCACATTTCTTTCAGTAGCATTTGCCAATATTTGAATTTCAATTTTTGTGGCAAAACTAGGACAATTCCACTCTGATTTTCTACTGTTGAGAAAAAAAAAACGAATCCCCTAATCGGTCACCATTTCAACTTTGAATTACGCCCCACCAAAGTAAATTATTTAGAAAACTTGTGAGCTTTGTGACAACCTTTTCCCCCTAAGGGATGTCCCAAGAGATTTCAAGGGTTAGGTTTTGTTAGCAAAGAATTTCGGCACTATCTGCAGCCTCCTCGTCACACTGGAAAAACATGGGAGTTCTCGAACCTGATCATCGTTTTTCTGACCCACTTATGAATTTGTAAACCCTTCACAGAATAAAGCACAGTTTATTCTCGTTAAGGTTGCCAATTAATAGTGTGGCAAAAAAATACTCGGATCCTCGGACCGCTGTGTGTCGCCTGCCGTCGTGGTTTGTGAATGATCGTGCATCACATTACCCTTTGACTTGATATGTACCTTTGACCTCTATGTGTGTCGATGGTCAGTTATGGAACTTCCCCAAAGCAATGGATGTCTTCCTCTGTCATGTGATGGCAGAAAAATAATTTGGTCACTTTTACAAGAGTGCACAACTTTGTTGTATAGATTTGGACAGATTGAAAGTAAAACAATTTTGACTTCATAGACAACATTGACAAGGTAATGGTGCATCCCAGATGCCATTTTGAAAACCAATCCATAAGCAATGCAATGGCACCTATAAACTGGAATACACTAAACCATGTCAGTACTTAGGGATACAAAAAGTGTTCAAAAACAAAACATTTAATGATCATGATAAAAAAATCCTTATACCCAATGCTTTTTGGCTAAAATGAGTGGTGTCATCTGTCAGGCTTTTTAAGTGTTTAAAAAAAGGATTTTGGGGATCACATGACCGTATTGGAGGTGAATTTCCAAAAACGGAGCAATTGTGGAATGACTCAAAACAACCTTCTGGGTGAGTCACAAAGAAGTAATTTTAATGTTGGCCAATCATTACTAACCACAACCACCCTGATGTGAATCTCCCATCTCTTCTACTAATATATGTATATTGCTTCCCATTATGCTTAAGTAATTGCCAGAAGGAATAATAGTGAAAAACATCACCATAATTAATACAAGGTAGCAATAACCTAAAATAGATCCATCCCACTCCATCCAACTTACTTTACTTTTCCACTCAGTCTTGTCTGCACAAAAAAGCTAACTTCTATCGATTCTTTATTGGTGTTTGTAGATGACGACAATTTCTCAAATTCAAATTAACCTGGTATCATTTGTAAAATATTTTGCAAAAAAAAACAAAAATCTCAGCTTAATTTGTTTTACTTCAGAACAATTATTGATAGCACTGTTATAGCACTTCTTACAAATTCAAGCACTTTTTATGTGCACCTCATATTTCAGAATGGTAAATAGTTGCTCCAAGCATTTGGGGGGGGGGGGGGGGGCAAATTATATGTTACGTGCGAGGCATATGCTTGTACATGGATCGAACAAACAAAAGAATTTTATGTTTCAAATACAAGTACAACAACATTGTTTAGATAGTAGGTCCGCTCTTTTGTTTGTGATCGTAGAAAAAGAATTCCATGTTTTATACAAGTACACACCTTGTATAGTAGTTTTATGTAAGGCATGTCTTGTACTTGGAATGTGGAATTCTTTTGTTCAGATAGATTAAACAAAATAATCCCTTTTTTTTTACAAATACACTTCGTGATGGCATCAAAATCTTGGGTCTAAACCTCAACTATTATCTTTCAGCCTTAATGATGGGTCTCTAACCTTGCAATCCTGTAGATTTCTGTACAAGTTATAACATAAATTCTGGTGTTTTTTTCCGATGGCATTCTCCAATGTCATTTGTGTAGTCATTTCAAAAACTACGACTACAGGGTCGTAGTCCAAAAAAAAAAGTAATACCATAATTGAGGGATTTTTCATGGAAACCCTCTGTGCATCCAAAACGTTTTCTTCCTGTAGTAACATCTACTGTTTTGTTACTCTCATATAAAAAATTACGGCTCTAAAATTGATTCATAGACCATTCCAAAAAACCTGTGTTCAAAAAAATTGGGGTGCTTCTTTCTGGAAATGTCTTCATATCTCTTTAATGTGCAGAAGTTTGATTGATTGTATCTGTAAGAAATTCCAATTTTGTATTTCATTACAGCATAGTAGCCTAATGACAACATGAGAAACAATCATTACGCATTACACACCAGTTTTTTCTTAGTCTTCAAAGTCGTATCCCTACATTAAAATTGTAATCCAACACTTATTTCCTCAATACCAATGGTGAACCAAACCCTGCCCATTGTAATACAAAGGGGCATATCCACTATACCACTGAGAATGAGCCGTCACCGGTTAATTCCTAAATGAAAGAAAAAAGCATCTTGCTTAGGCATTTTCAATTTGGTTTGGCCTTTACTTCGCTACTTTCCTTGTTAGAGAGAAGTGCAAGTGAGAATTATCATTCTCTTACACACACATTTTCCCAAGTGAACTTAACTCTCGTACCATATTGTTATACAAACTTGGGAGAGACAATTACTAATTTGAAGTGTGTCAATTATTTAGTCTTTCCCCGAGTGGCCAATAATGCAGGCATTGTGAACGAGTGCCATCAAATGATGCAGTAATTCCATCAATTGGGATGGTAGGGAATGTGTAGTTGTGGGGTCATAGGTCCAGTAGGGTCATTACAGGTCAATTGACAATAGCCCATGGGTCCTTGGCCAGTGGGTTTTTTGAGCAAATTTGGTGGCTATACAACTTACCTTGGAATGTTTTGATATTTTTGGGGTCAAAAGTCAAAGGTAGGGTCATTGGAGGTCAACGGGCAATATGTGCCATAAAAAGTCATTCGTGTGCATAACATTTGAGTTCTGGACCGGTGGTTTCTTTTAATAGTATTTACAGGCGACCCTCGGATTTGGCTATCACCTGTGTTTTGGCGACCACGTGGCTGAAGGACCCTCGGGTTTTGCGGCGGTTCTTGACCTTGAAATGACCCGTTACCTTTTCATGACCTTTAAATTTCAATCATCAACACACCAATACCCAAGTTTAACACCCATTGGAGCTCTTTTGACCTTGAATGACCCCTGATTACCTTGTAGTGACCTTTAATATTTTTTTGGCATCAACATCACCACACCTCAAGTTTCATGTCGATACACTAACACTAATGTTTACCCCATTGACTTCCTTTGGACTTTGAATGAACCCTGATTACCTTTGATCCACTAATAACCAATACAAATTCGGTCTTCGTAAGGGTCCAGGGGCACCCACCCACCAATTGTCAGGAGTTGCAATCCTCGGTCTCCGTAGACTATGCAGTCCAGATAGAAACAGTGACAGACAGACCACCGGTAAAATTATATAGATGTGCAAAGGTTTGTACGTGGGGCAAAGGTCATTTAGGTCATAAGGTCAACTGTACTACCTATATGGTCTACAAGTGTCCTTTGCGCATTTTGGGTGGTCCCACTGTAACTTATTTGCAGAAATTGGATATACTAGTGGGGAGCCCACGTTGCGCGCAGGTCCCCGCTACCTGAGTATACCCGCTAGACGAGTATACTGGAATGTTTTCAGAACAAGAAACCAAGGTACTGTATTCGACCTAATTAGCCGCCCCGGGTGCTTTAGATCCATACGTCAAGCATGGGTATGAAAACCCGCAAGTTACCCGCAATAATGACCCCTACATGAACTTCTGACTCCAAAATGACCCCTCGAAATGTGACCACAAAACCTGTACGGCAAAAACCTCACCATATCAAAACTAATATCCATACTTCAAAGCACGGCCAAGTTACCCGATAACGACCCCTTGATGACCTTGTGACCCCAAAATGACCCCTCAAACTGTGACCACAAAACTCTGGACGGCGACCAAACTCACTCCATACGTCAAAGCCCGGCCAAGTTAACTGATAAGACCCCTGGATGACCTTTGACCCAAATGACCCCTCGCAAATGTTGACCACAAAACTCATACAGCTAAACTCTACCACCCTACCAAAACTCATATCCATGTATCAAAGCACGGCCATGTTTTAACCCAATAACGACCCCTGGATGACCTTTGACCCCAAATTACCCCTCGAACACGTGACCACAAAACTCATTACGGCGAAACTCTACCACTATATCAACCTCATATCCATACGTAAAAGCCGGCCAAGCACTCCCCAAAACGACCCCTGAATGAACCTGGCCCCCCACCCCAAATGATCCCCTCAAAAACGTGACTACAAACTTGTATGCAAACTCTACCACCATACCAAAACTCATCTCCATACTTCAAAGCACGGCCAAGTACCCGATAACGACCCCTTATGACCTTTTGACCACACAATGACCCCTCGAAAACATACCCCAAAATGCTCCCTCGAAAACGTAACCACAAAATCGCACTCGAAACCTACCACCATACCGAAACTCATATCCATAGTCAAAGCACAGCCAAGTTACCCATAACGACCCCCTGCTGACCTTTGACCCCAAAATTACCCCTCGAAATGTGACCACCAAAACTCACGGCGAAACTCTTCCACCATACAACACTCATATCCATACGTCAAGCACGCCAGCTTAACCAATACGACCCCTGTAGACCTTTGACCCCAAAATTGACCCCTCGAAAACGTTGACCACAACCCGTACGTCGGAAGCTCTACCACCGCACCAAAACAATTCATATCCGTATGTTTGAATACGGGAACGCCCAGCCGGACAAACAAACCTACAAGCCCACCAATTGACTTTTTATAGTAATATAACGTTTGACAATGGGGTCAAAGGTCACATAGGCCAATTAAAGAGGCAAAAGGCACTGGGTCACCATAGGTCCTGGGGTCGCGTTTTTCTGCGTTCTGCGTCCAGGACGCCGAGTTTGGAAAAAATTAGCTAAATATGGACGACTGAATTTTCACATCAGAGGGGGGTTTGGGGCAAAACCACACGTCAGTGTTACTACTGAAAATTGAAACCGCCAATTTTGCATCTTCGGAGATAAAAAAATGTGTACCGATTCACCAACCTTAATATTTAAAGCGCAAGTTTGTCTCAGCTGATTTCTTTACGATACCTGCCAGATATCAAAGAGAAGCTATGAATATCCATCACAAGTTTATCATTCAATAAACTTGCCCTTGTGTGTTTCCGATAGCCATAAAAAAATTATTTCTGGCCACAATTTCCATAAACTACAGCTTAACCAATCGGCGAACGTGTCCATGCCCTTTCATGACATGCTAGGGATTCTGTCATGCTAGGGAGTCCAAACTGGCCAACGCGGACATAGTGATGTTGACGCTAACTTTCCTCAAGAATTTCATCTTTTAAACTTTCAAAAATACAAAACCCTTAATTTGTTAGTAGTCAAATTGTTGTTTCTGGTGATTAGTGAGCAGTTTGAATAATTTCTCAAAGTGAAAAACATTTTCATTGTCGAGGTATTCCCAGGCTAGCTTAACAGAATGTCGTATATGACGGCCTGTGTCAGTGTGTGAAGCCCTGTGGTGTATGGTTCCTCACAATTTTGGAACTTTGGATTAAAGGTGAGAAAGGCAAACTTGAAAGAAAACTTCAAAATTAGCCTTGTAAGTGTATTATTACTGAGTGAAACGTGTCTGGGGTAAAAGTTAGTCATTCTGTTTGCCTTTGCTTGCATGTTTCTGTTGCTTGACAAGTCATAGCCCCGGGCGCAGCCCGACTTCTCACAGCCACGACTTTCCATATGGACTTTTTGCATGAGTGTGCTTGATCTTTGATATTATATTCGGGAGATTGAGTGACAAGTCCGAGATAAGGCCTCTTTGGATTGAAGGTGATTAAACTTAATGTTGTCACTCCCCAACTGCCCATTCATTAATGGAGTGAAGTACACTTCTGACATGACGTGGAACTATAGGAATAGACTTATACCATGGTTCGAGAACCACATTTTTTTACCGCTTAATTTAACCACGTTTGGACCCCCTGTTTTCTGCTTTGGACCCCTTGTTTTCAGACTAAAAGGTGGGGTAAGGGGTCCAATTATCTTACACTGGATCCCTTACTTTTACTGGACTTTTACACAATTGGCTTTTGTTTTACCATCAGCGCTTACCCTGCAGTAAGAGTCATGACCAGTGGGGTTCCTTAGTTTTAAGCATTTTCGTTTGCAAAAGTGTTTTTATTTAGATTGCCAAAATGGGGTCAGGCATATAGGGTGCATTAGATGCCACTCTATGTATACTCAAAATGAAACTTGAGTAAGTGGTTCTTTTGACTACGTGGTTAAAGGTATCGGCAAATGTACACTAAGCATTTAACAGTCACACTCCAGGAATACCCTGGCCAGATATACCCCACCAATGCCTTCATTCTCTGTATAATGCAACGAGCTTGATAACAATCGTATATGATCTCGTTTACAGCAATACATGGACGCTTGGTTGCACACGTATAAGGATATCAGAGGGGTCATGACATTCTGGTGGCAGAGAAAATTGTCGGGTGTTACGGGTTTTAAAAAAAAAATCTCTAGTATTGTTTCGGTATGTTTCAGCCACTTTGAGGAAATCTTCTCGATCAAAAATGAAGGATTATTATTGACAAATTTCCCTGACTCTTGTTGAACGATTTTTAGGATATTCTTTCAAAATGTAAGGAATTTCTGGCAGGTGTTCCAAAGATTTCCACTAGTATTGATATGCTTACCACTTATTTCAACATTTTTCCTGCTTTCAACGAAGGCGGGATATTCCAAGGTAAAAGTCGAATGTTAGGCCAATCATTTAGTGAGCACCGTCGACACAAAAGTAATATCTAAACCCGTCCAAAGTAGGGCAACGTGTTATGTCGTCTCAACTTGGCAATAG
>JAMKCH010082266.1:0-17099 GCA_023653785.1 Ophioderma brevispina | reverse complement strand
ACGTACCACATGATCAATAACATTTTTTGTTTTAATATTAAAGCATTCCTAAAAAAAAATGTAAGCTCCCACGTTCAGCAATATTGTCACCCAATGACTTCATTTTAATTTTTCTTAAATTTACTTCTGTCACCCAAGACTTAAATTTTTCAAAATTTTTTCAAAACTGATTTTCATCCACGCCATTGCAACTAAATTTTCATCATATACAACTTAGAACACTTCGTTACTTCATGACATCTTACCTGTCATTCCACCGTAATGAACGTAATACATGTATCACGTTTTATATGTTGCATTGCAATCTATCTATACTACTAAAAATGATATCAAGGTCACACCGCATCTAGGTTAAAGGTCACAACGGGGAAATGCACTATCCTGAGGCGAAAATGTGCCCCATTTGGTCGACCAATATTAATTGTACATAGTTTCTCTTTGGGGCTTTACAAAATCCGTTTTAGCTCTCAACGCCCAAATGGATTGAATATTGTGCAAACTTTGCAGATGAGGTTTTTGCTGGTGAAGGCCGATATATCAAGATGAAAACTTCATATCCTTATATCGGGCCATCCCCCTTTAAGCATTCGTTAATTCAATGCACTCATAACGATTTAAAGACCCTGTTAACCAGCAAATCAATGTAATCAAGTTACAAATAAAAATATTTCCTTGACACATACTAATCAGATTTTTTTCGTCAATATTTCATTTTTACGTGTTAAGCTAATGGCGATGTCTAAATTTGGGATTTTCTTGGCCGCACTCCCCTGTTTCCTGTTACGCCCTCTATAGTCAGGTTTTTATTTTAGTGTTACCCCTTCGTGTTTTTTATGTCAAACCGCTCACCACGGTAAGAGCAGGTGTGGAAGTGTGATCGCTTCGTTTTCTACTCTTTTGAACATTAATATCTTTTTCTTTCCTAAATGTACGTTCCATGTTCGGCTGGCCTATCTATTGAGTACATATCCATATGACGTAAAATTGCACAACATTTCATAAACTACATTCATGTAGATTTTTGAGGATATAAATGGCACAATATTTTCGGGCTGCAAACACTGCTATTTTGAACAGTATGTCAAAACCCAAGCGAATAGAGCGGCTACCCTCGCCCAAAAATAGTAGCTTTTTCCTAGCTGATACCAAAGTTTTGACCACTTCCAGTGAAAACTGCAAAAATTAGCACTCGGCCATGGTCCTACTTAAAAGCAAAACAGCACTTTTTTGGGAAATTGCCTCCAATTTTTCAAAATTTGAGAGTTTTTGCACAGTTTTTATTGGAAATTCCAGTAACTATACCTGCGAGTGGTATGCTAAAAAATCCTTTATTTCTCATAAAAGAAGATGATTTTTGTTAATTACAATCGGCGAAGCTTCCTGGCCGAACTGGAAACGTCAAATTTAGGTCCTCTGACCTCTAACTTGACCCTACCTGAACCGATGGAACAACTAATGGAATGACCGTAGACACGTACCGTACATGGCGGCGCAAGTTCTCGGGCTATTTCACTTTGGAAGGCCCGTTGCCAGCAGCCATGATTATTATCGGATACTCTGATATAATTATTGTCCATTATACAAAATTCCTTCTTTTCGAAACATAGAGAATTTTTGAGCTCTAAAACCATCACAGGTATTGTTACCTAGTCAATTACCAATGCAACTGTTCAAAATCTCAAATATCCAAAAAAAATGGGTGCGCTCTTCAAAATGTGAGTTCTTGGCTTTACCTTTTTAAATTTCCCCGTTATTTACTCGCTTACATGAAAAGGGCCAGTTCTGAGAGAATCCATCCAGTGAACTACAACCTGTCCCCCATTTCAGCCACACAGAAGTTGATCATTATCAGGGATTCTGTGATTCTACATACCTGTAAATGTTTTAATAGGAAACAAATATACACAACACTTTATTTCATCGTCCTTTGAAGTCAATCAGAATTGATCATTATACATTAAATATGAAGCATGAGGAAGAACAATGTGATTCACCACCAAAGAAACAAACTCACTTGAACACAATACTATTTGAGTTGGTCTCTTGCAGACGGGGACAGCAGCTCATCAAAAGTAAACAACTAATGCCCTCAATTTTGGCTCCAATTGAATTTTTTTGGCACAGCTGCTGAGCGAACATGTAAATGGTTTGTCTAACGACTCATCAAAGAGAACCAACGTAAAAAATCCAACATATACTTTACACAGATAATTTGTGTAGAACATCAGGGGCTCCGGTCCCCTAATTGCTTTCCATAAATGGTTATGCAATTCTAGTACTTTTGTAAATATTGGTTACATTCCAACAATTAAGGCTCCATTTCGCTTCCTAATCTGTCAGTCTGGGAGAGAGGAACTTAACGCTCACTCGATAAAATAAATGGTATCGCTGCAGGGTGCACACACCAAAAAAATTGCCTTGGTAATTATGTACAAAATAGCCCTAATTAAAACGTAAATTTCTCATTAACGAAGGACTCAGTGCGTTTAAAGGACATCGTCGGATTAAGAATGAAGAACACCCTCTATAGTTTTCATGAGAACGGATGAATGTGTGAACGGGGAAATGTTCCGATTGATAAAGCCACATTGCCCTCAAATTTACCTTTCGTGGTTTTCCAAAAAACTCCCACTTCAATAATACCAAGTTGCTTTTATGAAAATTATAATGACAGGCTTCAAGGATAATGAAATTTCCAATATGAAAACCTTCCCCCCCCCCCCCCCGACCCACAACGCAGCTTTGCAAGGATGTGCGCTGTATTAGTTAGCAACATATATGTGAGTGGCTTCTGGTTCTTGGGGGGGGGTGAACTCGGGGGGAACGACCTTATTTTGGCACTTGTTTTCTGGGGGTCTGAACACTAAATGGAATTGCCACAAAACAACAACCACCATTGCCTACATGACCTTACCACATACACTTTGAGGTAAGGACACATGCTTAATCTACCAAGGTCCAGTTCAGTAGCCTTGAAAGAGACATGTAACAACAGCTGACCATGCGTGTTCGGGTATCAAAATCATACTAAAACACAGGGTGTGGTGTATGTTGATCAAAGATAAGGTGAATGAAGGTTAATTAAAACTGTGCAAGGGATTGAGATAGTGAGTTAATCATTGATATAAGTGCATTCAGGGCCATTGCTTGGCCGATTGTATGGTATTCCAGAAGCTGCTCCATGTGAGACGGATTCATAAAATCTTAGCAGCATAAGCTTATAGGTATTGGGGGGATTGTTAGAAAGGGCTGCCTTATGTAGTCTATATAACTAATGCAGGACAAAAATGGGTCTATATAGGCGTCACTTCCAAGCTTCGTAACAAAGAGCAGTTATTTGCAACAATCTTCCTGTTTCTCCATTTAAGTAATAAATGGTCATAGAAATGGATGCATGATCTTAGCTTGCTTTTTTCCAGAGCGCATACCCCTGAAGTTTATCATTTTTATCATTTTTTATTGATAAGTGTATTTGGGGTATAAAAAACACCTTGCATACATTATAAAGTAGTTGTCAAAACACCAAAACCAAAATTGAGTGGTGTATAAAATATAACAATGATGATTATAGAGGGCCTCCTTCTGTCCTTATCGTGCGACGTCATATGCAATACCTTGCTCTATAGAACCTCTTGCATTTTTCCTTCAAGCAAGAATAATCCATAAGTTTGACCACGGATTTTTCGAGCTACTGAAGCATGAAGACAACGATGAGTTCCGATCCCCTGTGAAACTGTGGCTTCTAGTCAAAATATTCCTATGGGGTGGGTGTAAAATTAGTACTGTAATTACTCAGTAGTAAGCCTCACACACCTTTTTGTCTTGATATTGTGCTGATTTTTATCTTTAAAATAATTTCTAACACAAAATATGGCCCAGGAAGTTCAGGTTTCTACTATTTTTCAATTTTAATTTAACCATCCCTTTTTTTTACCTTTTTCCACAAACACTTTTTGGCCAGAGGGTGCCAGACCAGATCTATTTAGTGGTGTGGAATCTGTTACAGAACCCTCAGATTTGTAAATCAATGCACTTCATGTCTATTTCAACCCATTTTGACATGTTTTGATCATTCATGCGAAGAAACAACCACATTGTCTGAGTTCCATTGCGTCATTACGGAATTACTTTTTTCTCGTTCATAGTGGTGTGAGGGCCCTTGGAAGTGAAGGGGGGGCTTATACTCGGGGAAGGGGCTACTAGAGTGGTGTGCTTTACTCGGGCCAGCTGCGTACATGTATGTTCAGCCAAAACAAAAAGGCAGGTTACAGAAATGATAACAGACTCAAATTAGCCTCACTATTTGGATAAAAGAAAGAGCAGCCATCGTTGTTGTACCTCGGGTCGCAAAGCTGACTGTATGTTGATCCATTAAGGTTTGTATATTTGAATTCGGCTACTTGGTAATACAACAAAAAAATGCACAAGCCAGTGAGACTGCTGATTTTGCACCTTCTGTTCGTAGACTTGCTACTTACCATGAATTCAGCAAGCAACTGTTACACATATTTCACAGCTCTATTGACTGATCTTGTCTGTCGAACTCTTCTATTTCCTATAATAATCTCACAACATGCTAGTGAGTATATTCTATTAACACATTATATACACTACGAAATGATCCAACTAGTGCATGAATGCCACACTGGTCAACTGAGGTGGAGGAAGTGGGAGACGGTTAGTCTCAGTTGTCGGGGGTTCTCGCATTGAAATTTTTATGGAAGTGAAATACTTTTGCCCCCAATGTTCAGCCATATACATATTCACCATGATAGATATATTAATTTACTAGACTCATCTGTATAAGAACACATACTGTCATATACAAGGCGGAACTCGTATTTACAGCGATGGTAAATAGTCCCCGCCGGACTGTTGCGATCACTCACATGCAATAAATGCCAGAACTACAATACTCCACCCTCCCCCAACACCCTGCAACACCCCACCCCCTCCCCAACACCCCGCAACCACCCATCCCCTACCCAACACCCGCCAAACCCACCCTCCCCAACCACCATTCACACGCATCTCCCTCCCAACCCCTGCAACACCCATCCCCCCCAAACACCCCCACCCCACCCCATCACCCCACCCCCTCCCCAAACACTCTGCAAACACCCCCCCCCCTCCTTTAACACCCCCAAACCCCTGCAACCCCAACCCCTGCAATACCCCACCCACCCCATTCCGATTGTAAACACGCCTCCCCTTCCAACACACTGCAACCACGCCCACCCCCTCCCCAACACCCCCGCACACCCTACCCCTCCAACACCCCGCAACACATCACACCCCATCCCCAAAACACCCTGCCAAAACCCCTTCCCCAACAACAGCAACACCCTACCCTTACCAACACCCTGCAAACAACAATCTCCCAACACCCCGCAACACCCACCCCACTCTCCCCAACACCCGCAATACCACCCTCCCCAACACCCCGCAACCCCCCAAACCCGCAACACCCCAACCCCCGCAACACCCCACCCCCTCCCCCCCTCCCCTATGGCATAGTAGGTCTCGTTGCAACGAAGAGGAATTTTGCCGATCCGACTAAGTTTCAGAGATACAGCAATACGCATATTTAATTAGCTAATTGGCATACCTAAGCCGCAACATGCCACTCCCCTCCCCAACCCCTACCCTTCCCAAAACCCCCAAAACACCCCCTCCCAAACAAAAATCCAAACACCAACCCCCTCCCCACCACCCCGCAATACCCCACCCCCTCCCCAACACCAGCCAACACCCCCACACATTTCACTCAACACCCCTGCATACATCCCACTCCCTCCCACTATGGCATAGTAGTCTCCCTATGGCATAGTAGCGAAGGAATTTTGCCTATCTGCCGTACCGTTTCAGACGATACCAATAATTATGTAAGCAACAGTGGGTGTTCTAATGACTCATAAGGAAAGGGGAATGCTTGCTTACCTTCTCGATGTTGGTGTAACAAATTGCATTGTATTAGGCAGATGCAGAAAACCCCTCATAAAAATATCTATTCCCACAAACTATACAGTCATTTCGATCCCACCATGATTATTGACGACACCCCCTAAGTGACGTCATACCCACAATCCTCTAACTCCCTCTCTTTCCGTCTTGGGAATTCGACAAGATGAGTAACGTTATGATTTAACTACCTGATTTCTGTCGAATTTTTGGTAAGATTTAGCTACTTGGTGGCCCTGAACCTGTGAAAATCTGTTAAATGTCGTTTATTACGTCCCTGGGGACTGTAGTTTGTCATTTGTCGTTTGCGAAAGCAGTCGTATTTTAAGGGCTTTATACCTTGACTTTGCGTCTGGTTTGTCAACACACATATATTCATTTCGATCCACTCCTGTATGATGACACCCCCCCAAGTGATGTCATACCCACAATCCTCTTCCTTTTTTCGCTCTACCCTCGACAAGATAAACATCCTGCAGGGGGCGGGAACGGGCCGGGAATCAACATCGGAGAGGGTAAGCAAGCATTCCTTATGAGTCATTAGAACACCCATGTTCTTACATGATCATAAGGACTCTGATTACCTTCAATCCAATGTTGATGTAACAAACTTGCATTAACATCGCAGATTAGCAAGGTACTAGAAGGCGGTGCAGGATGCAAAACCTCACACTGGATTGCGGAATCGAAATGAGTCTGAAAAGGAATTGACAAGCAATCAGAAGTAGTAGAGCAGCGCGAAGGTCCACCATGCCAATACAAATGCATGAAAACCTAAGCACAACACTTACTAAGAGAATAATTCGCTGAGACCCTGAAAGAGTGCTCCTGCAAAAAAGATGGCCAGATAAGCGACGTTACTAGAGGAGACGTCACCCACGAATCCAGCACACCTCGTGCACAACACACGGACGCATAACTGAGAGGTTACTCCCAAGTATGAGGGGCTCTACAATGGGCTTCAGAGCACTCGAGAGCCATTAGACCCAACCGCCACCCTCTGGGCCCATGACGGGCCGAGAGAGAGGGGGCATCGCCGGTGAGCGGAGATGAGGAGGCGGAAAGAGCCCAATCCTCAGACACCTCCGACGGCCACGTACTTGCGAGAAAACCCGCCACAGCGTTAAAGAAAGGAAGACAGGAGTCTTCAACACTGTTACTCTAATGCAGCAGCCCACCATATCCACCACTTGAGCCCACAAGGGCAAGCGAGATGGTAGGAGGAGCGGAAAAAAAGAGGAATAATCTGCGAGGCCGACATGAAGCCCACTAGATTCAACATCTCTAGATCGCAGCCTACCCCGGGGGAGTAAGCTTCAGGGATAGTACAGCAACCCAAGGTTGAATAAGTTAATCTCCACCAGATGGAAAAAGGCCAACCAGAAGATTGACCCCATACCGGCGGGACATCCAAGAGTCATACTATGCCTATTCATCTGAAATGAGAAAAGCACAGAAAGGATACTCGATGTCGCCCTGAGACTGTGGACCACTCAACGAATGATCAGTAAAGTTTGAAAGGGTGTTGCGGACCAAGATTCTCAGAGAAAAAAGTGGAGAGAGAGAGTACCCGCATAAACGTGACCCAGCTCCAACATTTACTCCAAGGCCTAAACCTAAACAACGGGATTGAGGCAGCAGGGAGAGTAATATAGAGAATCTAACAGATTTCGAAAAACTTAAAGTCAAGGAAATATACCGAAGTGTAAAAGGGCAGTGGCACCGAATGCCCAGCCCCCAACAGAATTCACCTATATACGAATGACTAAGGGGACGAACGGCGAGTGGGAATTCCAATTAGGCATGACAAGAGGAAAAACCTAAGTGGGATAAAGATCCGAGCTGGGGGACCTTAGAGCAAACACTATTGCTAAGTGCCCAAATAGGAGTGCTTCCACCCCAAGGATAAAGAGTAATTCCCGTTTGGCCCGTAGGCAAACAACTCATACATCTCCTAGCAGGCTGGGAACATCACAGAAATAAGAATATGTGAAACGAAGCCGCCCAAGGATACCCAAAAAGTTCTCTCACTTTATAAAAAAGGCTGAGAGGATTGAAATAACTCCAGTGCCCAGCACGATGCCAGCCAGAGTGGACACTATATATTAACATTGAAAGGTATGATAAAAATAATGTTATCCCACCATGGGTACATGAAACTCTGCATCGGCGGGACGACTAATTATCAATCCGAACATAGAGGTAAAATAATTATAATAGTATAAAATCACACCTCCATGATCAGACAAACCAATGCAGACATAGATAGATTGGAGTGATGACCCCCTTTCAAACCCATACATATTAATTGAAAGCCACAAGGCTTAAAAATATAAGTCCATTGTCATTTGAAAATGCCAAAGACTCATTATCAACCCAATCAATCCACCATGCAGAGAGTTGAGAGGTTGCACATGTATTCAAATAAAGCAACAAAACCGACCGCGGCGTGGCCGGTTTTTGAAAAGGGCCTATAACGGAAGCTGAGAATCCTGCTATAGCGTGAGATAAAAGACCAGCGGGGATCGGGCACAAAGCGAACGAGCGAGAGGCTGGGCGGCGTGTGCCACACACGCTTAGTCGAGGATTAAAAGCCGACCGAATCTTGTGACAACACACTTACGAATAGAGATTATAGCAGGCGGCGGTTGGTAGTGGTAGGTAGACTTGGCCGAGTCTTCCGAACAGAACTTAAGCCACAAAAGGAGCGAAATTAATCGTCTAACATTTCATCTACGGTATCCATCGCCCAAAAGATGGCGAGCGGATATCCAAACCGCGATCGCAAAAAGCGACATAAGCCGATTGAATTATGCATAAATTACGGAGGAGAACCGAGCACAAGTTAGGCTACTGCACGAAATGAATCCCAATCAGTATCATCAACGTATTCATCGCCAAAGGGGGCGAACGAAATATCCGAACTTCGAGTCAAACCACGATCCGAAGAACACTGTAAACTGACCAATGTCTTGAATTGGAAAAATCATCTAATTTAAAACCTCACTGTGAATAGGGAATTAGGCCTTTGTAACAAAAGGAAGCATTGTAAATCAAGATCCAATCCAACGATCCACACCCAAATCAATAGGATTCTATAGCTGCATACAATAATGCCGATAGTGAGTGCGACCCAGGCCAATCTTACCATCTTAAGCCCTCACCCAAAATAAACAGTGGGGGGAAATTCATCTTGATCACTCACATTGACTTCTTTTGTATCGGGATTTGGGTCTGAATCATTGTATTAGTATTTTCTTCAGGTCTTGAATCTGATGCAACAAAAGTTAATTCCTCATTGTACTGGGTATTTGAATTTAAGATGATTTTTCCAATTCAAGACATTTTCAGTGTACAGTTGTAATGAATACCAAGCGTAAAACGTTGAAGGAACGGCGCAGAACAGCTTCCCGTACTGGAAAAACACTGACTACATATCATCGTGAAACACCGGCGAAAGACACCGGCATTGATTGCTAACGGAATGAATCCCCCCCCCCCCCCCCCCCCCCCCAAAGCGCCAGCGACATGAATTCAAGAACATAGCAATAGTGATTCAAATTTTTAGTCCTACCAAAAAGGGACCGAATCCAAAGGAATCAGAAGGAGTAAAGTAAGAGTAGCAGGATAGACCCGTACGCACGCCCCGGAGAAGGGGAGGGGGGGGGAGAGGGAGAACATCACATCCCAAACTGGGTGGCACAACCCCTAGGGCTGGCTCAAAAGCATCGGTTGGCGTGTGTTGTTATTAAAAACACCGCATCCAACTCGGACCCAGGAGGGGTATGAGCTCGGAAGGAGAAGCAACGGCTGCGACTATCTAAGAGGCTGCAAACGGGCCCTAATAAAGACGTAATGCCGCCCGCACGAAGAACCGGATTGAAAGGATGAAGTCGAGTCCAAACACCGCAACAAGGATATGAGGCCACCATGAGCTACGGGAGCGCGACATCTCAGTGAAGGCGGAAGCTATGCCCCCAGCGTCCGGTGTGGAAAAGAATACCCCGAAGCCTGCGTCCAGAGGAACGCTTGGCGAGCAAGTGCCGCCCCAGGGCAGCAGCAGAGGAAGAACAAGACGGGGGGTGCACAGTCCCGTTGATCCCTAAAGAATAGGTATTCAACCCCTGTGAATAGCATGGTCTCGCGTATCGATTCGAAAATCCTGAGATGAATGGTCTTTGTATCGCTAAATCCCCATGAGAGGATTTAGCTATGGACCGACATCACAAATGGAAACGAAATGATACCGGGCTCAGCCGAAATCCCTGTTGCAGGGACCGGGCCATCAGGGTGGAGACCAGCGCAGTTAAGGCCAACAAATCACCGTAAAGACGGACACGCGTAGGGCTAAACACGCCGCCAATCTCGTCGAACCTTAACCCCCTGTTAAACGGTCCGTTGTAAAATTAATTTCTACTGAGAAATTAACAACGGCCCATCAACACGCGGGTTCGTTCGAGAAGACTAATCCACCGCTAAAATACCAGAAGGGATTGAGGCCACCGGGGGGGACCAGCAAAGCAGGGGCCGGCCGACAAATAGAGCCAGCGCCGCCTCGCTGTAAATGCAAAACACTCCTGCCGCCAAAACTCCCCGCGGGAGCGACGCCGTAATGAGTGGAGGCCAACGTAATTGAGCCAGGATAAACAGGTGAAGCGTGGCCCAATATCACTGAAGAAAACACCCGTCCAAGCAGACATAGATTCCCATGAAGGGGGATTACAGAAGCTGGATGAATGGGTATTGTCTCGAATATCGACCGGCGACAAATCCCTCACGTGAATGTCCTTGTTGGTCTAATCCGGGATTACAGACCATGGACCCGCACCGAGGAGTAGATTCGCCCGGGTCAAAGCGCACGCAGCCGACATCACCCTGTGAGGATGATTATTGGCAAAAGGCATCGAGACCAGCGCAGTAAAAAAGTAAAAGCCCGTTAAATCGCCATCTAGATATAGAGGAAGAACTGGGCCCGACGTCGCGTGTGTGGGTTCGCTGAAGCTACGGGCGTGCTAGCAGCGGGAACCGCCACCGGTGGACGCTGCCCCGAGGGCAGCGTCGACGTTAGCGGACCCATAGAGGACACAACCACCTTAGGTGACGGTGGACATCCATAGCGGTGATCTCCGTAATCTGTAGGGTACCGAAAACGGTGACAACACGCATAGGATCCAGCCAGTCTACGCACCCTGGGGCCGCACGGGCGACGAACGAAACCGGGCGGTTGGTGACCCTCTAACGGAGGGTGAACCCGTTACAGCAAGCGGAGGAACTAGGAAACTCCCTTTAACGCGCATGGGTTCTATGCGGTGGTATTGGATACGGTGCGCGTACCGAAGGACGGGCTTTACCACGCCGCCACAGTATACTATCAGTCAAACGCACCACTGAGAAGCGGGCGACTGACAAGAAACCAGACCCAAAGCCTGTGTAACGGCCGGCGTGAGTGAACCGCTTACATCAGCGGCGGAGCTCCCGCTATTACCGGTCAAAATCCCTTCCGTCCAAGTTATACCGAAGGGACGAAAACACAGGGGATATTTACCCCGGTCCAACTCCAGAGCCAACCAGGTGCAAATACCAGAGGGGGGGGGGGGGGGGGGGGGGGGGGGGGGGACGATACGGACCGGTGCACTTTTCGCCCCGGAGTAGGACCAGGGGTATCAGCATGGGTGTGGGTCGCGTGACGGCGACTCGGTCGCACAAGTCAGTTGACAGCCGCTGGCCATAAGGGAAACAAACCGCCCTGAGCACGCACCAAGGCCTGGGGATACCCGAATACAAATTTACAAGTCTAGCTAGAAAAATTTATATAAAAGCATTTCCAAACAAATCTACAACTCTTAATCAAAGGCCATCCCTGTTGACACTAAGGGCTGCAAGAAAGCAGTAAGGAAATAGTAGTAAACCCCACAAGTGTACGCTAATTGTGTGAAGGAATGATCGTGATAAATTATTTACCTTGTAAACAAAAAGGCGCCAATGTTAAAACGAGAACGAAAAACGTGCCAGCACGCTTACAAATTACAATCGCACAAGCATTGTAATCACAAATATAACACGATTTAAATATAATATATTATATATAACCAGATAAAGATAGTAGTGGAAAATAGGACTACGATATGAAGTGGCTTGAAGTGCCACGCCTACGATTAGTCGGCAAATGGGTGTGAATTATGCGGGTTTGGGTGTTGACAAAAACACGACGCAAAGTCAAGGTATGAAGTCCTTAAAATACCGATTTCGCAAACGAAAAAAAATGACAAAACTACAGTCCCAGGGACGTTAAGAAATGACATTTAACAGCATTTTCACAATGGTTCAGGGGCACAGTAGCTCTAAATCTGACCAAAAATTCGACAGAAATCGGGGAGAATGTTTTAAATCATAACGTTACCAATCTTGTCGAATTCCCAAGACGATAAGAGGAAGACGGATTGTGGGTATGACGTCACTTGGGGGTGTCGTCATACAGGGTGATTCGAAATGAATATATATTATTGTGCGGATATATAATTATGGGAGGTTCTGCATCAACATCGGATTGAAGGTAAACAGTTCCTGTATGAGCTGCATATTTAATAGCTCATTGATACCTAAGGCCGCATATATCAGATTTCAAAAGTTGCAAAAAGGATGTGCCCATGATAGGATTGGCAAGCAGAGACAGGAAGTTTGAGTGGTATCTGATGTACCATTGACAAAAAATATAGCAATTACGCTGATGTTTGGCATATTAATTAGCTCATTTGCATACTCATTTGCTCCGAATACGCCTCTAAAATCTAATCAGGCGAGAACTCGTTCAGCCCGCTTCCTTCCACCCAAGTACATCATTATAATGCCTACTGGAACTCCAGAAAATTGGACACAGGCCGTTGCAGGATAATTTATAAATTATGCAAAATTGATACTTAATAGATATTTTACCCCCAAAATTAATCAGGTGGAGAACTCATCAACCTGCGTCTTTCCACCAAGTTCACCTCATTGTAGCCCTTACAGAACTCAGATAAATCGTATACAACATGGGTTAACATTTTTATCATGGACGAACGGACGGACGAACAGACGAATGGACGCTGCTCATTTCACTTCCCCTTTCCGAACTCGTTCGGCGGGGACAATAAACCGGCATTCCTCACCCTATGAGCATAATGGTAATGATGCTTAGCATCCTTCCTCTTTAAAACTCTGACTGCTTTGTTGACAGGATGGTTTTGGCCACGGTTTGATTACTTGTAAGGACGTCTTTCATATAAACGTTCCGGAACGTTGTAGGCGTCCTCCATCCTGCTGCTTCCATAATTTCAGTAATGTTCACTCCTAAGTGAAAAGCCCAAGATGTTGCCTGACTTTTAATTTCATGAGCATGCGGGTTAAGGGCGATGTTACTGTCCAGTGACGAGGCTTTCACTTTTAAAGCGTCAGAGATGAGGGAAGTGACCCAGCGTGATAATGTTTGTTTTGTAGCAGCAGATTTTGCCTTACAGGAATCAGTTTTGGATGATCTTCCAACATGCTGACCAACCTTAGGAACCAAACCTGACGTGGCCAAAATGGGGCTACAAGCAGCATCCTGCATGACTTTGATTGCTGTAGCTTTGCCAGTACCTTTGCCAGAATTGATATCGGTATGCTATCAGATTGTCCCAACTCATAGTAAAGCAGTCTCTCACCCAGGCTTTCTCGTCTGCCAGCCACATGCAATATGTTGGGAGTTGATGATTTGTCCTGTTTTCGAACAGATCTATCATGGGCCTGTAAAGTCTTTGAAAAATCATCTGGCATATTCGGCTGTTGAGATGCCACTCCACAGTTGATTCTGAATAAGCTATCATTCCCCTGGAAATGCTGTCTGCAATAAAGTTGATAACTCCAGGGAGATATTCTGCCTTCAGGGTAATTGAATAATTCTTGCACCAAGTGAGGAGGTGGATAGTTACAGTGCACATAGGATACTCTTGTTCCTCCTTGGTCGGTGTCATTAAGACTTAGTCACTGCACAACTTACACACTGGAAGGTTTTGCGTGTCTGTATCCATGGAATGTTGATCACACCAGAGACTTTGCCCGATCACTATCATCGTAGTTTCAAAGGGTCACCTCTAAAACAGCGTCGCGCCACCATGAAGCCTGCCTACTGCAGTGACAAGTCTAGCTACCACTAATTATTGCGAGAGCTTACGGCTGCACATGGAGATGCAACCAAGACTGCCCACTAACAACCACCGCGGTTACCAATTTTTGTGGGACTTCATGCATGCTCCCCCAATCCTATCTTCGAAGCATCCGTCGTAATTATAAATTTGGTGGTGGGATTTCTGGAAACTTATCCCCGCCATAAGTTCTTTGAGTGCTTAACCAACGTAGATGCTTCACGATCTTTGCATATACCAAGGGACTTGACGGTTGAGATTGTGACGGTAGTTTTCTGTAGTAACTTTCGAAGGTGAAGCTGGAGCAGACTCATCCTCATTCTGCCAGGGTAGGTCTACCAATCTTGCCAGCATTCCTAAGCATCAGAGCCATAGATGTGCTGTAGAAAAATACCTCTTCAATGACGGACGCAATCTCTTAACTCCGTAATTCTCTCTTGGACTGAAAACTTAAATGGTTTTCTTTAAGTCCAAGTTGCTCCTGGAACTCCGGCTTCGACGCGGAATGAGGTTTGACTTCTTTACGTTTATCATGAACCCAGTTCCTTCAAGACTTCATAACAAGGTTAAGCGATTTATTGGTATAAATCCCTATCGGCACATATATAATGAATATCCCTAAATAAACGTACCAGATGGTTTTCAAGGCCATTGGAGTCTTCCTTCGAAAAAATCCAGATTATTCCTACCAATAACCACAACTGTACAACGTCATGGAAGCTTACCATGTTTATTCCGTGTGGTATTTTACAACGCCGCATGCAAATACCGAAACAGAAGCAGCGAAAATATATCCCATACGTGCGTATATCATATGTGCAACTTTGCCACAAGCCTCATCCTTTTGAAACTTCGTTTATGCACACAAAGATAGGAGCGAATTCTTTTAGTAATTTTTTATTGCAAGAAAACTACACGTTTTAAAAACCTCAGAGATTGAGAAAATGTTCAGAGGGTGTTTTAGATATCATTTTGTGAGTAAAAGGTTTATTGGCCTTAAACACTAACAATCCCTGAAAACGTGGACATTTGAAAGGGGTCGCGTAATATTTTAGTTTTTATCGCATCGCACTGTAAACCACTGATCGCTATACAATGGATTGGCTATACACAACAGTAACTGTATTTAGATAATGGAGCAACGGGCGGGCATCTTTCTACCGAACCCAATACCATTCCATAGACACCTGTTATACGCGAGGCATCTAGATTTTGACGCCCACCATGCTTCTGGCGGAGGTGAAAAATTCAATGAGGCGTCAGGGACTTCTGTAATCATGTTATTGTGAGGAATGTTAAGGCCTGACATACACTATTGTGCATTTTCATACATGAATGAATGTATTTAGTGGCAGGTGAGTGAGTTATAAGACCGGAGTGTCCTTCAAGTGTGTGGCACGTGCATTTGAATTTTTCATTTTCCCTCTCCAATTAATTGAATAGGTCCAAAATCCAGGGGGACGAACGTATCAACGCGAATCGCGTTTTTTTTTTTAAAAAATAACAGAAGTTTAATCCCAGGTGCATTTAGAGACATGCCATCCCATACGCGAAACAGCAATGAGCTCACTGAATGTGGCTTGATTCTGTAGTCTGTTTGTCGTCTTATCCACAATTTCAATGGGAACAATTTGGTCATATATGTCATTCCATGAAGTTGGGTACACAAGTGTGACATGGGGTCAAATTGGAAACATATTTGATTGAATTTTATATGTCCTTTTAAGTACTCTATATGTGAATGTCCAAAATGGCTAACAATTTTTGTGGATTTCTTCCACTTTTAATGCGCCTCAAAGTTGTGCTGGCTGCAGACAGGTTTCATGTGTAAACATGACCCAAACTTCATTCTTTAAGTCTCACCACAGACAAATGCATTGTATGGTTCACTTGCTTAGCCTGCTTAAATAAGTGTTGTGAAGTATACATTGCTTGGAGGAAATTTTATACCAAGACTGTAGACACTTAAAAGAAATCAAAATGTATTTTATTTCATTTTGTGCATTTTATACCAGTTGGTATATAGTTTTTATAATGAAACATTGTTTTTTCACAGGAATTTCATCTGACATGAAAAAGAATAGGCTCTAATAACACTATGCCACTTCTTTTGTCAAGTTTTATGTTATAAAATAGGGGTGGGACATTAGTATTAGATCCTTCAATGGGCAATCTGTTACAATATTTCACGTGTAAATGGACACCAAATCTTTCTGTCCATTTAACGTGAAACCACAGATATGCTCATAATTCTTATTTAAACAATAAAAAGGTGCCTTTATTCACACAATGATATTAAAGGGATTTATTGACATGGCACTGTCTAAATTTCTTTTTGAAACAAAGTAATTAAGATGTGTTAATGTATAATGGGGTTTCACACGTAACAGTTAAATGGATCCAAGCACAAATTTCACAAATTGTGATATTTGGATTTTGTATACTTCTGTTTTGGGTTAAAAGGAAACATACCTAAGTTTTCCCTTGAATGAAAAAAATATCACCTATGGGCCACATACGAAAATATCACTGTTAAATCTATGTTGCCACTACTACAGGTGTTCACGCATCCGGTGTCCCTCTGGACCCCAAATTTCATTGACTATATTTCCTTAGTTAAAGCAAAATCAAATCATCTTTTTCAATCACATAATTCCACCATGGATGGAATAGATAGAGCACAGTTTTGTTGCAGAATGAGGTTCATACACATGGTAAAATTTACTCCAAAGTTTCACTTAGTAACATTTTTTTGTGGACACCAAAGGTAATGTGGTTAAAGAGTGATTTGGTAAAATTATCATATCTTTTTGTTTCTGGAATTTTTTATGTTAGTTTGGACTTAAATTCCTTTTCTGTTTTCGTAATTCGTTAAAATTACATTTCAGTACACCAATAGGTCAATTGGTGTGGTTTTTTACCATAAGTTTTTTCAGGTTTCACGCGTAACATGATTTTGTGACACCAATGTTACAG